>JBAMJV010010200.1:0-61353 GCA_037951105.1 Echinarachnius parma | reverse complement strand
CGAGTTCATGGCATACTAATGAATTATTCATAATCAGTGATGCAGGCCACAATTTTCAGTTTTTAGTTTACTGTGCATGATACATTTACTAAATAAAGCGCTACTCACCAATTCTCATGGCAAAAGAAAAAATAGAAGACTAAGAGAGGATTCGAACCCGTGACACCGAGCGTGGAGGTCCACAGCGTGACCACTACGCTACGTAAATCGATGATGGAAAGAGTGGTCTCATTGTAATCATATCCTTAACTCTAACCAAAACCGTAATCCTAGTTATGAATATTCATGAGTATAAAACTAAGAAAACTGAGCTTCAGAATACCGCAGTAGGTCACGTGTGAAATATCTCTGTTCTCATTCGTCAAATCTCCGATAACCTGGCGTTATTTTCAAATCCTTTGATGGATTGAAAATCACACGATTAACAATTGCTTTCGCGCGACTTTTTAAGTCTCCATAGATTTACAAATAATCTAAGTGTATGTATATTTGTTTTAATCCAAGCTACGATTTAGATTTTAAATCCCTGTAATTTAGAGTGTACGGCGATCGCAAATCGCGCGAATTCGTTTGCTCCTATTATCAATTCGATTGACACAATCGCGAAATTGAGCGGGAAAACCTATACTATAATAGGTTTTTTAAATTTCATTATTGGGGGTAGGCCTAAGTGTCCCTCTCCAGTCTCATCCACGCCCCCCCCCCCCCCTGAAACACAAAAAGCATTCCTGCCGGGTATCAGCGGCTGTGTCGACCACTCTCTCTGTCTCCAGGAGATCATGGCCCACGCTCGGCAGTCAAAGCGAACGGCGCACATCACATTTTTTGACCTCGCCGATGCCTTCGGCTCAGTTAGTCATGAGCTGATAAAGTTCACTCTTGAAAGAAATAGAATACCACCATCTATATTTCAGTACATTGATAATCTATACAGTAATCTGTCGGGGTACGTTCAGGGGCCTGACTGGTCTTCACAGAAATTCAGTTTTAAAAAGGGAACATTTCAAGGAGACCCATTTTCACCAATCTTGTTTATTTTAGTATTTAACCCAATCATTCAACACCTTAAGCAATATGAAGACTCCCATGGCTATCTACTCAATGGTAGTAGATACATCACACTTCCCTATGCCGACGATTTTATTCTCATCACTACTGACAAAAGAAGACACCAAAAACTACTTGATGAAATTGCATAAATAACAAGTAGTATGAACTTTGAATTGAAACTTAGAAAATGCAAGTCAATGTCAATTTCTAGTGGAAAACCTACTGTTGTACCATTCAGTATAAATGGCGCGATTCTGACTCATGGAAAGATTCGCCTGAAATGTTTTTAGGATCTTACATTGCATTCAAGGGTACTTCTGGAGGTGCATATGAGTTCATACATGATAAGATTAACCAAATGCTTGTAAATGTTGACTCATCTCTCATTCGCCCAGAGTATAAGTTGAAAGTCTATGAGAAATATGTATTGTCATCACTTAGATTCATACTCACGGTCCATGATCTTACGAAAACACAATTAACTTATCACTTAGATTCATACTCACGGTCCATGATCTTACGAAAACACAATTAACAAAACTCGATACGCTTGGTACTAGATATATTAAGAAGTGGTTGGAAATGCCTTCTAGAGGTGCAACCTCTGCCATAATTCATAGTCCATTCGGTATTGACATTCCTCAACTGTCCACTATGTATCGGGAAAGTCATGCCTTACGAATTGCACATGGACTTGTACAATCTGATGGTAAAGTTCAGGGAGCAATTGAAAGTAATTAATGAGAGGAAGAAGGAAATACTCATATTTGAATTATCTGTCCCATTCGAACCAAACATGTCAAGGAGTCATACTTATAAAGTAAATAAATACACGGCTCTGGTTAACGATATCAAACGGGCTAGATACACATGCCAATTGGTGTGCTTTGAAGTTGGGTCAAGGGGATTAGTTTCAAAGGAAAATAAAGGGAGACTCCAAGAGCTTTTGAAGATGTGTGGCCTTAGGAAACAACACAAATTAACATGCAACGGGCTGAGTAAAATGGCTCTTGTAACCTCATAATTATGCAGTGTTCAATGCGAGGAACGAACCCCAGTGGAATGATGCACGAATGCTTAACATGTAGAAGTACTTAATTGAATTGAGTGTTTCTCAACACTCTCTCATTATTTAGCCTTTTATTCTTGAACTTGCTTCACATGTTTAATAAAGATTTTTTTTGAGAGGTAATAACAATGTATTTTGTCAACATTAATGACACTTCTTACTTATGGAATATTGATATACAGTATAATTACAGCAATAAAGAGTTATTGTTTATGAAATTATAATATACTTTGTTGATTTGTTAATATTAGCCAATATCCATTAATGATACTTCTTATATATGCTGAATAATGATATAGCTCGGTATACTCTGGATTCGTTTTGCACTGGTTGATTCATAGTAGTTTGATTATTGTGTCATTATAATTAGTACATGTAGAGCTTTATAGGCACGCCACAAAACAGAAATATTAATTGTAGGTTACTTATTCATGAAAATGATAAGTACATTGTTTCATTGTTGTTGTTTGAATGAATTTATAATTAAGCTACTTAGCTTCTTGGATTAAAAAAACAACAACTTATAAGTTGTAATGATTAATAAAATACACCTGAATTTTATAAAATATGAAAAGAAAATATTAATATTAGTCAAAAGCCATTAATGATACTTTTTTTATATGCTGAATTATGATATAGCTCGATATACTCTTGTTTCGATCTACACTGGTTGATTCATAGTTTGATTATTGTTTCACTCTAAGTAGTACAATAATGTATTATATTCATTAAGTTTGTATAGAGCTTTATATATAGCCACGCCACAAAAGGATTTAGGTTTCTTATTTGTAATAATGATAAGTACATTGTTTGATTGTTGTTGTTGTTGTTTGAATGAATTTATAATCAAGCTACTTAGCTTCTTGGAAAAAGAAGAAAAAAAAACTTATGAAAGGTTGTAATGATTGATAAAATACACTTGAATTATATGAAAATGATACATAAATTGTAGGTTAATTTTTCTTAATAATGATAAATACATTGGTTGGTTGTTGTTTGAATAATCGCATAATTATGCTACTTACCTTTTTGAATTAAAAATAAACTTAGGAAAAGTTTTAATGAGTAAAAAAAAATACACTTGTATAACAAAAAAAGGAATAAGAATTTGTTCGTTATACATACATGTATAAATTCGCGAGAAATTGTGTATAATGTATGTTTTATTAATTTGTAAACTGTTCCAGTTATTCTGTCTGTATGTATTATCCTGTTCACCCTGCCAATTGCAAAATGCGAATTTATTTTCAACTTCTGCCATGGACCTGGGTTTCAACCCTTCTTTGTAACATTCGATTGATTTGAATAACTAAAGATGATTTATATATATATATATATAGCTGTCGCTAAAATGACATGCATCTAATATTAGTATCTGATCTATAGTATCTGATCTGATCCACCATGTTTTACTTTGTCTCTCCCTTCGTCGCTTATCTGAACTTAACCACCATTCCTCTACCTGGCAACACCATATCCAATTCCCTTCTCTCTCTGTACCCTGTCTCAAACCTTTGGACATGCCCAAACCATTGCTGTCTTTCCTCATTTCACTGCTAACATGGCTAATCTGACATTATCATACACTGAAGAAAAGAGGGTTCTCAATAGGTGCTTATCGGCTCCTAAAGGGTGTCCAACCAATGGTTCCTGATCGCTATAGTGACCATGCGACAGTGCTGAGAAACATTTTTGTTGCTCAAAAGATCAATTTTTCTTAGAGTTTATTTTTCTTCTACCTCGCATTGCCATATATCCAGCACACTCTTCCCTATGCATCCTGTCTCTATCGATTTACTTCTGTCTCTAATGCCCGGCGCAGACAGCCGACTCGACCCGATCCGACTGGTTTGCAGCCTGATAACTCAGTATGCGCTGCCTCAGGACTCCGGTTTTCCAGTCAAGTGCCAGTCGGAGGTCATTCGAGGCCGATTCAACATGTTGGATGGGCTCCGACTGGGCGAAACTGACTCTAGCCTGACTGAAAACCAGTCGGATCGGGTCGAGTCGGCTCTGTCTGCGCCGGGCTTAACTCGTTTGATTGGGTCCTTGTCTGTATTCCATAGATCACGTTGGAAATACCCTGCTGATTGTCCTGAATGTTGCCGGGTGTGCTCTCCTCGTGATATCCATCATCGTCTGTGTTTTCATCAAGAGGTAAGATTATTCTATGTTAAACGACATATTACGCAGGTTATAATGATAATAATATCAATACTATAATGGTGGCTCTTAAAGTTATAGCGCACGTTCAGTCTATCGACGCTCTCGGCGCATAATTAGTATTACCCCAGTCATCGGATACACACTGCAATCAATCCAGCACTCAAAGTGCACATTTTCCACTCCCTGGGGTGCATTTTAGCCAGGCACCTCGTAGGTGCACATCATTCCCGGAACCCATTTATACACCTGGGTCGAAAGCAGCAAATGTATAACGTGTATGCAATTGTACCTTTATACCATTTAGTATGACATTTGGCTGCCAGTATGTGTTGCTCCCAAGGGATCGGAAAGTGCACACCACGTGCGGATTGATTGCAAATGTGTGTCCGATGACCGGGGTAATAATGTTAAGCGCTTAGAGATGATACTTATTCATATTTGACGCTATATAAATCGAAAACATTATTTTTACAATATGATGACTTTCAAATAAAAATGCGAATAGACAAAATTAATATGACTTTTATAAAACAACAAATAAATATGTTCAGTATAGTATCCTGTCAATATTGTCAAATGTTTAAATTTTAAATGTTAACCAATGGAAGATAAATAAATAAATAACTAAAAAGGTTTTCAAAAATAAAGATGAGTATATGAAAGATATTGCTTTAATATTCTTCCATTAGGCGGAGACAACCGCCGGACCCTGAAGGACTAGAAGAACAAGAAGATGGCAAGAAACCTGAGCTTGGTGGCGAGACAATGGACATCAGCGATCCAAAGGTATCTCAAAGACGAGGCGAGCCACCTTATCAGCCTCTCAGAATAGGCGCGCCCTTCTTTACGATGAAGACGAAGGGCGAAACCAAATGCGACAAGATTGATTCACTTCCCGGCGCCCTCACGGCTCCGTCGGTACAGGATGTACCTGATAACCCAAAGGGCTCTCCTGGAAGTGCCACCGATAGGGTTACGACAACCGATGAGACAGGTGGAAACAAGCTCGAAAGACTGAAAAAAAGGTTCACCGTGCATGGACTGTCGCGCCTACTGAAGTCAAACAGCGATGGAGATGGTGATAGCGCAGTTTCCACTAGAAGCATGCATGGTGCCGTCCGACACCATGACCGTCCTAGAACAATTCATGAACAACCAACGTCCGCTCCAGGGAATTCGTCAGAGGAAGGATCAACGAAAGACAACGCCGCGAAAACGGTCTGCAGAGCTAGTCTGCACATCAAGTGTGACGTAGTATTTGAGACAGAAGTCGAGAAGTCGGGATGGAAGAGTAATCCTCATAAAGAGAATGCTCCATCAGGCAACCGTGTCAGCAAAGCTCTCTTTGACAAAGTGGGTGCAAGTAGCGCTCCTAAAATCGGAAAGATCGGAAAAATCGGAAAGATCGACCTTGAAACAGAAGGAGAGGACGCAACATCGGAGTTCTCTCTTATAAAAGTCAACTCTCCTCCAGTGAAGAAGGTAAAACGTGAACAAGATGCTCGTCTGAAAGGAGGAGAGTGCGAATTAGTAGTTGAGACAGACAAGGATGACATAAAATCAAAAGACACACGTCCTGAACAGAATGCTAGATTAGATGCAAAACATGGAGGCGGAGCTGCTGGAGTTGTAGGTACTCCAGAAAAGAAATCTGAAACGAGCATTTTCTCTTCTACAGGAGAGAAAATTTACTCCGCCTTCTTCAGCAAAAAGACACCGGAAGGCCACCAACCGGAAGCAAAATCTGTGAAAACCGAACCAGGCAAGAAGAAACCATCCTTTTGGAGAGAATCTCTTGACAGAGCAACGATGGGAGGAAGTTCACATGTGAGACGGTCGTCATGGAAACAATCGAAGCGGGGAGGTTCGATCGGGAAAGGCGGTGCTGCAGAAGGGTCGTTGGAAAGGGGCAAAGATAAAGGCGGTATCGGGAAAAGAAAATCCGTGAAATTTGGATCTCTGACTACTGGAAGACTAACTGCGAAGAACCTGAAGGAACGAATCTTGACGAGAGGCACAATAAGCATGGGAACTTTGAGAAAATTCAGGAGTTCTGCCGTTGGGGGAAAATCTCCGTCCGTTGGTGGAAGAATTGGCTCTGTCGATGAAGAAGACGACGTATATCAAGATCTAGACGCGCCGCCCGTCTTGCCAAAGCGTGACCTATTAGTCACACCGCCCGCTTTGCCGAAACGTGACATATCTGGCTCGGCCCGGAGGAAGTTCCGGGCGTTGAAAAATCGCATGTCCATCGTGTCTATCTACGCAACGAGTCAGCCAACCTATGAAGACCCTGTCGCCATTACGCCGACACTTCCTGAGACGCAACAGGACACCATCTATGAAGATCCCGGGGCAAGTCCCCTAGACCTTGACGGATACCTTGCACCGATACGGAGACCAGACAAACGGAGCAAAAGGAACCGTAACTCGGTTGATTCTCACATCTACAGCTACCCGGATATGGATGAGTTCACATTCCCTTCACCAATCACTCCAATGGATCTGATAGCAGATGCTGCCTCAAAGCGTGAATCTCCCGCAAAATCATCCATCAGCAGTAAACTGAGGGAGAAACGTTTATCAAAATCTGTTGCAACGATCAATGACAATGATGGCAAAGATAATCATTCAAACTCTAAAGAAAAGGATTTGTCGACAAAACAAGTACCGTCAACCTCGAATATTAGTAAGAAACTGTCCAGAAAACGTCAAGCCATATCCGCTGCATTCGGACATTCAACGACTGAGAACAAAGAGGACACAAATGATGCTTCAAACTATGATTCGCCAGCAAAACGAGAACCCTCATCGAAGACATCCATCAGTAGTAAACTCACCAGAAAGTACCTGACTAAATCCATTGCAGTTACACATGATGCAACTATCGACAATGCAAATTCGCCAACAAAACTAGAATCAACAAAAAATTCGCATATCAGTAACAAACTGTCAAGAAGGCGGTTAGCCAAATCTGCTGCATTTGAACATGCATCGATCGAGGACAAAGTTGCATAATACGAATACACTTCGACACCTAAGGGACAGAGTTTTCCAGTAAAACAAGAACCCTTGACAAAATGACCCACAATCCAAACTAATTTTGTTTGAAAAATTAACCGAAGTTACAATCACACGTTTCATACCACATATACAGGGTGGCCCCCCAAACACGGAACGGGACACTTCCCAAAATATAGCAACATAATGAATATGTCTATCGTATAGGGTGTATTTTCCAATGAATAACAATACCAATATCTGTCATTTTGGTCGTGTAGTTTTTGTTTTAGGGCGCTCTGAGTAACACCATGTCAGGTTCCCTTTTTTGTCAATTTGTACTAAGTCAGTGCCTGATAAACCGCACTTACTGCCTGTCATAGCATTCGAACAACGAGCAATACGCGCGCTGTTGTTAGTGTGCATTCATCCGTGTGCCGAGAGAATGGGTATGGTTGCTGGACGCTATGACGAGCACGAAGTGCGATTTATTAGGCACTGACTTGGTAAAATTGACAAAAATGGGAACCTAACATGGTGTTACTCAGAGCGCCATAAACAAAAACTACACAACCAAAAATACAAATCTTGGTATCGTTTTTCATTGGAAAAGACACCCTATCCGATGAACATAATAGTTGTGTTACTTTATTTTGGGAAGAGCGTTCCGTTTTTTTGGGCCACCCTGTATATGTATACATGACGTCCCTGTAGATGGTACATGTATACCACTATGTTGGGGGGGGGGGGGGGGGGGGATATACGTATTGAACAGAAAATGCCTCGTCAAGACTACTGCGATTGCACACGTAGCCACCAAGAAATGGGTCTCGCATACATATTTAGATCGCGTAGATTCTCATCAATGCACAACTTAAGTGCCGGAAAAATACACAAACTACCAGTAACCGGTTAAACCGTTTCACAACTGGAATGTCACTCGCCCATTGTTGATGGCTTTCATGTGCCACCGGATATATTATAATCGTTTCTTTTCAATATCCAATCAATCCATCTAGATCTGCTTAGGCATCAGCACAAATGGTCACTTGACATTCCAGTCACAGTATAACTGGTCACCGGTGACAATTATTGTTATTGATGATCCAGGACTCATTATTATTATCAGTGACCGGTTATATGACTGGAAAGTCAAGAGACACTTTGTCTGGGTGCCTTTGTAGAGGGATTCGCATTAATAACAAGTGCTAGTCAAATTTTGCAGCTGTGACATGGTTGGAACAATTACTGATGATTTATGTCTTTTTTGCATGGACTTAAGTTGTGCCACCGAAGGAAATTTGGGCCAATGTCTTAAACGGATCACTTGTGATCATAAGCGTGAGATAGCATATAAATGTCTTAGTGTATTTGTTCAGGTCCAGTTGAGGACCTTATTTCTAACGCCATAGTGGTGTAATTTTGATTTAAGTCGTTCATGAGGTACACAGTCAAACGCCTTAGTAAAGTCCAAAATTGCAGCATCGATTTGTTGTGAGTTGTCAATTCCTTCCATCCAGTCATTGACAACTTGGATAAGCTGAGTAACACATGAGTGTCCCTTTCGGAATCCATGTTGCAGTGGTGTCAAGATTTTATGCTTATCAAGATGTTTGCTAATCTGAGAATGAAGCATGTGTTCCAAAAGTTTACACATAATTGCAGTTAGGGAAACAGGGCGGTAGTTCTCTGGATTTTCTCTAGATCCCTTCTTGAAAAGTGCTGTTACATTAGCCAGGAGCCAGTCATCTGATTACTCCCGATACAATTTCGATCTTCCATTCGTATTACGTACTTCGGTGACACGACATATGCTCCGCCGACATATGCTCCGCCGACAATTGCTCCGAAAAATGCGACAATTGCTCCGCGACAAATGCTCCGCGATACTTGCTCCGCCGACATTTTTTCCGACGACAATTGCTCCGCCGACAAATGCTCCGCCGACATTTGCTCCGCCGACAAATGCTCCACCGACATTTGCTCCACCGACAAATGCTCCGCCGACATTTGCTCCGCCGACAAATGCTCCGCCGACATTTGCTCCGCCGACAATTGCTCCGCCGACAAATGCTCTGAAGATGCGACAATTGCTCCGCCGACATTTGCTCCGCCGACAATTGCTCCGCCGACATTTGCTCCGCCGACAATTACTCCGCCGACAAATGCTCCGAAGATGCGACAATTGCTCCGCCGAAAATGCTTCGAATATGCGACAATTGCTTAGCCGACAATTGTTCCGCCGAAATATGCTCCGGAGATACGACATTTGCTCCGGTGACAATTGCTCCGCAGAAATACAGTATATGCTCTGAAGATGACAGTACTTCAAATGGTCCAAAAAACAACATATGTTCCTCAACCATAATTGTTCCACCGACATTTACTCCGCTGAAGATTAAACTCTGGAATGAATTCTCAAGTACCTTTGGTATGAAGTGCGCTTTTATATGTTATGCGAATCTCTTGTGAAATTGGAGTACAATCGATTCAGTAACCATCGATTCATTCAAATATTTTATTTGGCTGGTTTGTTGGTTTCACGTTTCTTACAGGGTGGGGGGGGGGGGGGGGGGGGGGGGGGCAGTCAAGCCCAGTGTTGTAAGGATGCCTGACCCTGCATCTAGTAGCAGAATGGGAGGCGCAATAACACACAACACTGGCTTTAGTTTTTGATGTTACATTGGGGTTCGACTGGAGTCGAACCACGGACCCTCATAGTATCCGAAAATGCTGTGATGAATAGTATACTGTTCCAAGCAATCATCAAGCGAAGGGCATGATACTGGTGTTAAGATCGATCATGAATAGAAAAAAGAAAAGTCTTTATAATCACTGCATTTGTATTACTCAGAATCTTTATGAATCAAAAAATTGTTCCGCATGAGTTCAAAATGTATCCACGTTTTATCAAAATTCAAAGAACGTTATTTTCATTCACTGAACAACGAGGGCCCAATTTGTGACACTTCTAAACGCCCCCCCCCCCCCCCCCCCCCCCCCCCCACCCCGTAAACGATTAAGGCTGCCTTATTGTCCAACAGAAAAGCACAAACTTCCAATGCATTTTGCATTCGTATAAACGGAAGGATTGGCAGGAAGTAGCAGAAAATTGAAATTCAATAATCTAAGGAATTGAGGGGTCCTCTTACCTCCACAGTGAGGTAAGATGGACACTTCACCCCTTTAGTGACTATGACGTCATATTCCATAAAAAGCAATATGTGATCAATTTTATTGTTAAACGTAGTTCAGATTCGTCAAATCAGATGCGCTGCGCCATCTTGCATACTCGTTGTGCACGGTGCGTAATGCACGTTAGCTCAGTGTCATGCGGTGCGCGCAAACTAGCCTAGTTCAAAATGGCGACCCACTGTGTAGCATCCCCACGCTTGATGACCTTTAATATGTGAAGAATAGATTGTCTTCTAGACGATGTGATCTTTATTTAAAGGGGTAGTACAGTTTTGCTACTTAAGGCTGAACTTTAGTAACCAACCCTGGACAGTTACTTGATAAACTAATGGTTATAACTCCACCATGCTCGAAAGGTATACAAAATTACAAACGACTTAGTAAAACGCCTGTTATCATTCAAAAAGAGCCATTTAAACACAAGAGGGCGCTTTTCTTAAAAGGCATTGGTTTCAACCATTTTCATACAAAATTATGCATGTGGTGTTTTATTGGAATGATGATTAGATAGAGAGATCATCAACAACTATTCCAAAAAAGATTTTGAAAATTTTTGAAAAAGTGCAAGCATTTAAAAAATATTTTGTTGAAAAAAAAAATCATCTAATTATTTGGGCATTTGTCTGCGGAGCATTTGGCGGCGGAGCAAATGTCGGCGGAGCAAATGTCGCGGAGCAATTATCGGCGGAGCAAATGTCGCGGAGCAATTGTCGCAGCTTCGGAGCAATTGTCGGCGGAGCAAATGTCGGCGGAGCATTTGTCGGCGGAGCAAATGTCGGCGGAGCATTTGTCGGCGGAGCAATTGTCGACGGAGCAAATGTCGGCGGAGCATTTGTCGGCGGAGCAAATGTCGGCGGAGCATTTGTCGGCGGAGCAATTGTCGGCGGAGCATTTGTCGGCGGAGCAAATATCGCGGAGCATTTGTCGCGGAGCATTTGTCGCATTTTTCGGAGCAAATGTCGGCGGAGCATATGTCGGCGGAGCATATGTCATGGAACCCGTACTTCAGGTGCAGCAGCGAAAACTACACAGACGTGTTGTGATTTCGCAAACCAAAAACACGCGTATGCGGGTTGCGCGAGTGTTGCGGTTTTGGGTTTGCGAAATCGCAACACGTATGTGTAGTTTTCGCTGCAGCACCTGACTTACGTTATACGAATGGAAGATTGAAATTGAATTGGGAGTCATCGATTTATCGATTTGCACATAATAAAATAATGATAACCCCTTGTCGGCAGAAAATAGTGAGTTGAAGATGAAGATCTGAAGATACGACCAATCACCGACCCTGATAGCCACGACTGGTAAAAATGACGTCTTATTTAAGTCTATTTACGTCGTCATCTATTTAGTCTATTTAGTACGTCGTCTTAAAGACGTCGTAAATTGACGTCAAAAGGTGAAGATTTTGCACCTGCGTTTTACGTCATATAGACGTCATATTTTGACGTGGTAATGACCTCTTTTCGTCAAAAAAAGACGCCTTTAGGACGTAATTTTTACTACGTCCTTATGACAAAAAATAATTGCGAAAAAATGGTCTTTAAAAGACGTCATTATGACGTCTTCTATACGACATAAATTATCATGTCAAAAATGGTCTATAAAAGACGTCATGATGACGTCATTATGACGTCTTCTATACGACACAAATTATCCTGTCAAAAATGGTCTATAAAAGACGCCATGATGACGTCTTCTATACGACATAAATTATCATGTCAAAAATGGTTTATAAAAGACGTCTTCTATACGACACAAATTATCATGTCAGAAATGGTCTATAAAAGACGTCATGATAACGTCTTCTATACGACACAAATTATCATGTAAAAAAATGGTATATACAAGACGTCATGATGACGTCATTATGACGTCTTTTGACACAAATTATCATGTCAAAAATGGTCTATAAAAGACGTCATTATGACGTCTTCTATACGACACAAATTATGACGTCTTCTATACGACACAAATTATCAGGTAAAAAATGGTCTATAAAAGACGTCATGATGACTTCATTATGACGTCTTCTATACGACACAAATTATCATGTCAAAAATCGTCTATAAACGACGTCATGATGACGTCATTATGACGTCTTCTATACGACACAAATTATGTCAAAAATGGTCTATTAAAGACGTCATGATGATGTCATTATGACGTCATTATGACGTCTTCTATACGACACAAATTATCATGTCAAAAATAGTCTATAAAAGACGTCATGATGACGTCATTATGACGTCTTATATACGATACAAATTATCATGTCAAAAATGGTCTATAAAAGACGTCATGATGACGTCATTATGACGTCTTCTATACGACACAAATTATCATGTCAAAAATGGTCTTTAAAAGACGTTATTATGACGTCTTCTATACAACATACGACGTGTTTAACCAGTTTACGACCAATTCAGGTCTTCGTCTTGTACTGGAAAGGACGTTTGTCAACTGCACAATCCGGTTCGAACATATAAACGATTGAGGATCTGAACTTTACTGCATCCTTTAAAAACGCATATTTAGATTAAGATCAGATACCCAGTTGCTTATACATTTACTAAACATGCTAACGTATCTAGCGATTGGTTGTATAAAGCTGGCTATAACATGTATAACATGCTTTCCGATCATGAGATCCCGAGTTCGAACCCTGCCCACTGCGTTTGTCCGTCAGCAAGACAATTTATCCATAATTGCTGCTCTCTACCCAGGTGTATAAATGGGGACCCGGCAGGAGGTGAAAGCCTATATGTGAAGGATCTTCTCAATGCCCATGAGCCGCTTGGAAGGAATGCTCCCCAGGGAGTAGAGATGGTGCACACAATGTGTGCTGGTTTGCATTGTATCATATGACCGGGGTAATAATATCATTGTAAAGCGCTTAGAGATCATTATCAATCATATTAGGTGCTATATAAATCGAGTATATTATATTATTATTATAAGGAATTAGGGTGTAATTTACCATAGTATGGTCATTCTCTGTTGGTGTACAGATAGGCGTATATATCATAAGGTCCGTTTCAAACTGAGACTTATACATTAATATCTTATTACACATTTACTGTATAACAACTGAACTTTCACTTCGCACACGATGGCTTTTTATCATGGGCATTATTTATGAGTGCTTTTCAATTGTCGAGAAGTATTTGGTAAATAATCAGTAATTTGATATATAGAGGTCGCCTGAATAGCCATTATATTCATTAACGTGCACGTGCACATGTATGCATATTTATTAAATTGGAACTTCCGCTATGTATATTTATTAGGGCTTTTGTGTTCTTAAATCAAATTACACGCTTTTCTTGATATCGCTGAAAGATAATTGTGATAGTGTCAATACGAATTAAGAAATTCGTTTGAAAATGTGTAGCTCAGTAATTGTCATATTATAATATGGTCATCCAAATTGTGGTGTGGTAAGATTGGTAGAGCACACCCTTTCCAATCGTTTAATACCCAGTTCAAACCCTGTGTATGCCCTCTACGTTCGTCTTTCAGCAAGACAATTAAAGTGATCCATCAACTTTATATTTGTTTCCCAAAAGTAATATTTGAGACTTCAATCATGTACCAATTTCATTGTAAAATCATTGAGAATGATAGGTGAGATTTTGATGGAAAATGAATAATGTTTACCTAGAGGAACAGAGAAAATCAATGTCTGATTGTATCCCGATCGTTCGCGTGAAGTATCCAAATTTTGATACTTTTGGCGATTGAGTATCCGAATTCGGATACATCTTGACTACGGCCAAACGCTTATATAGACGGTTTCAAGTTAAATCTTAAATAACTACATACGTAGGGAGACATATTATGATAAATCAAAAACCATTTCATTCTTCTGTTACAATAAGTCAAACAACAAGGTACAAGGCATGGGCGTCGATATTTACGTAATACTTATTTATCAGGGGGGATGAATAAATAGATCATCCCCCCTTTGATGAATGGGTATCAATGACAGATCGACGCCCATGGTACAAGGGAAGTGTGAAAGCCATGGGCGTAAATACTTACGTAACACCTATTCATCAGGAAGGGATGAATGAATACATCATCCCCCCCTGTTGAATGAGTATCAATGACAGATTTACGCCCATGGTGAAAGCTCCAAGTATAAATGTTCGTTGAATTTTACAAAGTTAATGGATCACTTTGATCCACTGTTGCTGCCCTCTACCCATGTGTATACATGGGGACTCGGTATTAAAGACGTGTAGGTCTTTATGTGAATGATCTACTCAAAGCTCATGAGCCATTTGAAAGGAGGGCTCCCTAGGGAGTGGAGATGGTTTACACAGTGTGTAGTGTAGGCTGGTATTGTATTCTATGACCAGGGAGATAATCGTGTAAAGCGCTTAGAGAAAATATTGTATATAAATTAGGCGCAGTATATAATCGAACCTATTATTATTATTATTATTATTTGTATTATAGGTTTTCCCATTCATTTTAACACCTTTGTCATTCAATTTCGTCCCGAGAAGCCGAGAATGTGCCAATGCCAACTTCAAGTTCGTCTATTGTCGACCAATTTCACAAAAGTCCATTCAATTTAGTCATTTGTCACACATTTTCGTCCAGTACAATTCAAATTCGTCAGTCACAGATGTGTTCAGCAAATGTGACCGACGAATTTGAATTGTAATCGACGAAAATGCGTGACGAACGACTAAATTGAATGGACTTTTTGTGAAATTGGTCGACAATAGAAGAAATTGAAGTTGGCATTGGCACATTCTCGGCTTCTCGTGACGAAATTGAATGACAAAATGACGAAAATTAATGGGAAAATCTATATTACCTAGTGTAGATTATTAGCTGTAAAATTATATCATGGAACATAAATAAATATACAAAATGCAACCTTAACCTGAATTTGTATGTGTATTGTTCATCGTAAATATTGTCTCGCCTGGGGATATAGAGGGCAGTCAGACTATTCTTTAAAGGGATCTAGTGACATTGTCAAAATCCACAAAACTTACTTAAAACTGCAACGGTTCTCACATGCCTTGTTTCATTCGTTTTACCAATATAAACATGGAACAGTTTTCGGTTTTCTGAATTTCCCTTTCCTTTCCAGGTCGAAATTCACATAGAACCAAAACCAATAGAAACCCATAGGCCTAATGGTTTCTATTGGTTTCAATAGGGAAAGTGGTATATGGGTTTCTATGGGTTTCTATGGGATCCATAGACATTTCCCATATACACCAATAGAGACCAATATGAATGTCCTATGGGTTTCTATGGAAATGTCTATGGGTCCCACAGAAACCCATATAGAAACACGTAGGAAACCCATATAAACCAATAGAGACCAATAGGATTGTCCTATGGGTTTCTATGGAAATGTCTATGGGTCTCACATAAACCCATATAGAAACCCGTAGGAAACCCATATAAACCAATAGAGACCAATAGGATTGTCCTATGGGTTTCCTAGTGCAAGGCGTGTGCAAGATGGCAACAAGCGTTATGTATTATACATGTATAGATCATGCATAGTGGATAGTGTATTAGTGTTATTTCGATCAGGCAGTCACAGGCATACGCAGCACAAAGATACTTCCAGAGGTCTTTTTAAAGTCAAATAACAGTATTGGGAAAGTTACCAAAAACATCCACATTGGCCAAACTAAATGATCAGACTTTTTTTTATTCCGAACATTTTATTGCTCAAATAGTCAATTTGAAAGCATTTATTATTATTATTATTATTATTATTATTTTTTTTTTTGGGGGGGGGGGGTCAAAATCTTTGCATTAACAGAAAGGTAGGTGATAAAAGCGTATTTTTTCATTTTTGTTGTTGTGTGTGGGGCGTTTCCCAATACTGTTATTTGGCTTTAATATAATTCCGAGGACATCGACAATGATACTATACATTGCGGGGACTTGTGTGAATGATACTACACCTTTCGAGGACTGTAGTTCAAGAGAGTGTTTATATTTGCCTCGCCCTCGAAAGGTAGGCTATATATACAAACCTGTCACACACTCACTCAGAAACATCCGAAACGATAATCGCACACAACTGTATACACACAATTACTAAACGCAACAAAATATTTGAAACAAAGAGAGAGAGAAAGAGAGAGCTAGCTGATGATAAAGTGAAACTTAGGAACGAATGAATGAGTGAGGGGGAGGGAACGTAGAATGATAAAGTGATAGTTCGTTAGTTTAGTTTTTATTTAATTAAACACCTATCATGCCTATTATGCTTGGTTTCACTAAGTACTTGACAACAATATTGTGCTATAATTTATTAGTTAAAAAAAAAAAAAAAAAAACTGATTAACTCGTTCAGGACTAATTGATTTTGCTATAACATGCATTCTCCATAGACCCAAGCCAGAGTATTTTGCTATAACATGCATTCTGCATAGACCCAAGCCAGAGTAATTTTGGGACCAGTCCTAAAGGGGTTAAACCAAAGTAATTTAGATGCAGTTTTGATTCTATTGTAGTTCCGATATAGCGTTGGAAATCGGTACTTTCGGACGCAATTAATTAGAATCAAATTGATCAAATTGCTTCCATGAAGGGATATTTATTTCTTTTAACTTCATTTAGCTTGCTAGAGTAAGCGTTTTAACATGATATGATATCGAAAGTCAACACGCCAATATATTATCTTAATTGCGATTTACCGAGTTGACATAGTTCGCTATAGTCGTTGATCATAATCATTGATTGATTTATACTGTACACTCGGATCATTACAAGATGGCTGCGAAATCACTTCTTCGTTGCATTGCAATGTTATGTTATTGCTACATGCTACAGTTACGAGTTGAGGCGGATGGTGGAACGTCTAAACGGCAATGCGAATTTTGGTGCTCCGATTGTAAGTACTGTATGATTCCTTGAATACTGATTGCGGGACTTTTTCTTAATATTGCTAAGATTGTACGTTAAAAAAATTATGTTGAATGATTGTGACCAATACAAATTAATGCAATTAAGCTTCAAACTTGACATACAGACTACCATTTACTATGTTTACCATAAAGGCTATACTAGGCCATTACTTAGCCTACATTGCACACTTTAATTGAATTCATCCTTTCATGTGCAAATACGAGGGATGCCATGCACAAGGCTGTCTTAAAAAACGATTATAAATTAACTTATCATACTGATATTTGTGAGAGGTCCTTCGTACGCGGGTTTGCACAAGAAGGAGTGTATGTGCCCTGATAACAAACTACCATTGATATTGTACACTTTTTACATAAGCATGAAACATTTCGTGATACAAGAAAGAGTGTGTTAATTAAGAAGGGGTGCATCTATAAGAAGGGGTACATCCACACGCGGGGTTGCATAATAGAGAGTGCATCCATACGCGGGGTTGCACAAGAAATATTGCATCCATACGCGGGGTTGCACAAGAAATATTGCATCCATACGCGGGGTTGCACAATAAATATTGCATCCATACGCGGGGTTGCACGAGAAATATTGCATCCATACGCGGGGTTGCACAAGAAGGGGTACCCCACACGCGGGGTTGAATAAGAGAGAGTACATCCATATGCGGGGTTGCAAAAGAAGAGGTTCATTCATATGCGGGGTTGCACAAGATATATTGCATCCATACGCGGGGTTGCACAAGAAGGATGGCATCCATACGCGGGGTTGCATAAGAAGGATTGCATCCATACGCGGGGTTGCACAAGAAAGAGTGCATCCATACGCGGGGTTACACAAGAAGGATGGCATCCATACGCAGGGTTACACAAGAAGGATGGCATCCATACGCAGGGTTGATAATAAGGATGGCATCCATACGCGGGGTTGCATAAGAAGGATGGCATCCATACGCAGGGTTGCATAAGAAGGATGGCATCCATACGCGGGGTTGCACAAGAAAGAGTGCATCCATACGCGGGGTTGCACAAGAAGGAGTGCATCCATACGCGAGGTTGCACAAGAAGGATTGCATCCATTCGCCTGGTTGCACAAGAAGGATTGCATTCATTCGCGGGGTTGCATAAGAAGGATTGCATCCATACGCGGGGTTGCATAAGAAAAAGTGCATCCATACGCGGGGTTGCACAAGTAGGATGGCATCCATACGCGGGGTTGCACAAGACGGATGGCATCCATACGCGGGGTTGCACAAGAGACCACCATTATGTTTCGGCATCCACGCCAAAAACGTGAATATGAGGAATCATGAGCGAAAATCTGGGCAAAAACGGTAAGAGAGTAACACAAATGATGACAGGTTGATCTGCATTTGCTATCGATCGTGACGTCACGTGCGAGCTAAAGCCCTTTTGACTTGTAGGCTACATGAACATTTTACAAAAATCAAGTTTTTATAAATAACGAAACAATTGTTTGAGCCTTCACATTCCAAAGTAGTTTGCCCACCGATGTTCCTCTATGAATTCGTGAAAACAAGTAGAGAGAAATTTATTTTCAGCAACGAAAATGAAAAATTAATGTTTTTATCATGTACAAGAGCTATGGCGAGTTTGTCGTCAATGATGTTGCATTTGGCGGCAATTTTGAAATAGTCATTCTATACTACTTGATGTTCAAATAGGTATAACTCTCGTTTTTCTTGTCCGATTTTGATCAAAATTTTGCACTAATTATGCCTCTCACCTTCCTAATTATATTACAAAATGACAACATCTGGTCTAGATCTACCATTCTTTACATCAGGTGATCAAATTTCGTGATTGTATTATATATGTGTTTTTCTCAGATGGAAACTACGAGGGATGTTACCCACTTGGTTGTCTTGAAGCCGATCATAACTTCTCAGACGGATATCCAGAGAACTTGGCTATAACCACTGATACCTGTATCAAAGAGTGCCAAAACCTAAGCTATCCGTATGCTGGAATACACAAGAAAGAATGTGTGTGCTCCTGTAATCAGACCTGTACGGGGAAAGCTTTACCGAATGATACTTGCGGGTGGCCATGCTCTAGTGCGCCCTCTATGTTCTGCGGAGGGTTTCAAGCAATTTCTATCTATCAAGGTATGTTGGTTTTACATTAAATAATCCGGTTAAACATTATTTGTCAGATATTTATTATAGCAACCCGTAGCGTTTGTTAAATGTGACTGTGTAAATGTTTATTTGTCATGAAGATAACATCATTTATCTTCTTACATTGGTCTAGTGACATTCGATCATAATAGGGCATTTAAATGGGAGAGAGATATCAAACATAACTCTACTTACTATAATACAAAGAAAAACAGTATTCTAAAATAAAATAAATACTTACATGAAAATGTGATATATCCATACATTTAATTGATACGGAAATAATACAATGGAAAACAAATGTTTTGTTGATAAATTGACGCATGTATTACTGAAACCTGAAATCTGTTTAAAATGTATTTTGTTATGCAGTTCATCTTGAAATGAACACACCATACATCCACTGCTCGGAATTATTGAGTCCATCAAATCTTGAAGGTAAAACAAACTTTCACATATACCCTTTTCCACAGTTATCTATCAAGTTTGTGTTTGTCAATGGATGAGTTTCGTATAGAAAGTTCGTATTTTGTATAATTGTCATCATCCTTAGTATAAAACCAGTGGCGTAACGTGGCTGGACTGATTTGAATTGGGGGAGGGGGGGGGGGGGTGCCTGTATGATTGGGAGCATACCCTATATATTTCTTCATATCCATAGACTTTTTACCCTTATGTTCTGTATTATTCCTGGCAAGTTATTAAGGAGGAGGGGGGGGGGGGGGGGGGGGGGTCACGTTCCCCCTCCCTGTGCCCCGTCACAGATACGCCACTGTATAAAGCTTCATTAAACCTATAATTTGTTATAGGTAATTCACAATGATAGTCAAAAAGAATTGGCTATAATTATAATCATTTTTATTTGGCTAATACTTATTATGGTGCATCGTTATAATTATCATTTTAAGATTATTGATGATCATTAATCATTATAATTATAAGAAGCCTTATCACTCGCAACGTACTTATAGTAATCAATCATTGCTATTGTACGTATCAACATTTTTTAGTTGTCAGAAATGTCGAATAATATGAATAAGAATGATATGAATGAGTGCATTTATAAATGTATTCTGTGTTTACGTTATCTCAAATGTATCTACATGATCTTATTATACCAGGATTCGCATTTCTTCTAATTCCCATCGTGACCATAACATGTGGTGTCATCTGTCTTATTGTGGTGATCATCATCTGCATCTGTAGAAGGTAAACGCCATAATTATGTATTTTGAAATTGTGCAGATAAGGAGAATTTCCCCAAACTACAAAAACTACCCTTTCTTAATTGGTCATTTTATTTAAGTATCATGTGTTGTCCAAAATGATTACGAAAGTTCTGATGTTTTCCTAATCGTCCTCATTACGTTCCTTTTTATTCAGCTACCTGCTCATTTTGTGTAAATATGTATATTTATGAAGAGCTTTTTCCAAAAGGCACACAATCCACTTTTTCAACTTTAGAGAAAATCATGTTTCTTTGTCAAACTTACTCGATTTAACTCAATTTTTATGGAAAGTGAATTTCGCGCCCTTTGGAATATAGCTTTGCATATATGAAATGCATACGTTCGTTGTATGTGTTTAATTTACAGAACCTTGTCCGATTGGCGTGTGCTCTAAGTTGCGAACTATCAAATTATTGTACTTTAAACGTCATTGAATAGACTCTCCGTCAGCACTTTATAAATTATGATACATCATGGAGATAAACACTAATGATTTTATCTTTTCAATTTTCTTTCACAACAGAAGATCAAAGAGGAAAAACTCTGCGGACATCAGCCTGCCTGCGACAAAGCAATGCGACGAACCAGAAAATCATTATCAGATTCTTAATGCTCCACCCGTCCTACCGCAAAGGCGCTATTGACATCCACGTGCCTATGATGTTTACTGACACTAAGCGCTCGTCATATCAGTATCGAACGTGTTTACTTCTGATACCTGATTTCGTAGATTTTAAATGTGCTAATTTTCTACCACAGCTGCGGCGCTATTGATATCCACGTTTCATCAACATCAATATTGACAAGGCGTCAGAAACTCTCATTGTGTTACGCGCCTATGACGTTAATCGACACCAATAGCTCGCCATATGAGTATTTGAAACGTTTCTACTGATCCTTGCTAATATGATGTTAAGAAATCAAAACCGGTTTATGGGTTTGTTGACAATAAAAGCTCGCCATATGAGTATTTGAAACGTTTCTACCGATCCTTGCTAATATGATGTTAAGAAATTAATCAAAACCGGTTTATGGGTTTGTTGACAATAAAATCTCGCCATATGAGCATTGGACATTTTTCTGCGGGGCTCTTCTGTCGAGAACAGGTATTGATTGTTAGATTGACCCCCTTCTACCACATCGTTGCTATTAGCATTCATGCTTCAACATCAATATTGAGTCTGAAATCCCTTTTGTGTGGCGTGGTCTATAGACGTTTATTGACACTAAACGCTTGTCAAATCGGTATCGAACGAGGTTTCTGATGATATCTGCTACCATATTTAATCTATTTTAAAGAACAGATTTGTAGATTAATCATCCCCTTCTACCGCAGCGGCGATATTGACATTCACGCTCCAACATCAATATTGTCAAGGAGTGGCGCTATTGATGTACATTGATTGAATTACGACAGCAGCACCGGTAGGTGACTAAAACTCATTATACAGGGTGGCCCAAAAAACGGAAGGGAGCACTTCCCAAAATATAGAAACAAACGATTATGTCCACCGGATAGAGTGTCTTTTCCAATGAAAAACGATACCAAGAACAGTCATTTTGGTCATGTAGTTTTTGTTTTATGGCGCTGTGAGTGACACCATGTCAGGTTCCCATTATTGTCAATTTTTACGAAGTCAGTGTCTGATAAATCGCACTTACTGCCCGTAATAGCATCAAACAACGAGCAATACGCGCGCCATTGTTAGTGTGCATTCAGCCGTGTGCCGAGAGAATGGACATAGTTGTTCGATGCTATGATGGGCAGGAAGTGCGATTTATCAGGCACTAACTAGGTTAAAATTGACAAAAATGGGAGCCTGACATGGTCCCACTTAAGACGTCCTAAAACAAAAACTACTCGACCAAAATGACTGTTCTTGGTATCATTTGTAAAAGATGCCCTATCCCACGAACCTTGTCATCATGTTTGTATATGATGGCAAGTACCCCGTTCCGTTTTTGGGGAGCCACCATATATAGGCACCGAGTATATGACATGCAAATCAAGTATATTAATATATGCTCTCCATACGAGTCATGGATAATTCACTTTTCACTGATGTACGAAATAACCAATGAGGAAAAGTAATCAATGTTTTACATCTTATTGTGAAAGGGTTTGGGTGTGTGTATGTGCTTTATGTGGCGTTTGTGTGTGTGTGAGTGGCTTTACGTGTTATTGTGAAAGATTTAAGGTGTGTGTATGTGCTTTATGTGGCGTTTGTGTGTGTGAGTGGCTTTACGTGTTATTGTGAAAGATTTAAGGTGTGTGTATGTGCTTTATGTGGCGTTTGTGTGTGTGAGTGGCTTTACGTGTTATTGTGAAAGATTTAAGGTGTGTGTATGTGCTTCATGTGGCGTTTGTGTGTGTGAGTGGGTTTACGTGCGTGTGTGTGTGAGAATGTATCCACGTTTCAATATACATACGCACGTTTTTGTTTCGGTATACTATAATAATTAATAAATGAAATAACTGATTTCAGTATTTTTGGGGTATACATTTCTTTAATCTGATTTAGGTGATACTTTTGTAGAAAGTGTGTAGTTATGTATCTATTGGATATTGTGTAGGTTGTTATTGTATAAAACATAGCAATATCATTTGAATATACATGTTTAAGCTAACTTATTACATTATTTTAAAGGGGCCCTGCAACCCAAATGCATGTTGACCTCTGTTCATCTGTATTAGTGTACACATTCAATATTTGTAAACGGTTTGACCCAAATATGTTTTGTATATTTTTAAACATTTTATAATGTATTTGTCTTCATGTTGCTAAGCCCCACCTCCTAAAAAACCCCTCCAGAGCAAATTCTATTGTTGACCTGCAGTGACATCATTTGTCAATCACTGGTCAGCTACCATGAGATTAACAAAAGATGAAAGTACAAAAAGAACATCCACACAAAAGCATGCCCTGCATACCTCCATGCAATAGCTTAGACAGTGCTTTTCTTCTGACATAGCAACAGCTATTGTAATTGAAGTTGTGTGAGTTGGTATTCTATTCAACCGTGTGATGCTATTGTGATTAGGCTAATCACAATAGCATGGTAGCTGACCAGTGATTGACAAATGATATCACTGCAGGTCAACAATAGAATTTGCTCTGGAGGTTTTTTTTAGGAGGTGGGGCTTAGCAACATGAAGACAAATAAATGATAAAATGTTTAAAAATATACAAAACATATTTGGGTCAAACCGTTTACAAATATTGAATGTGTACACTAATACATATGAACAGAGGTCAACATGCATTTGGGTTGCAGGGCCCCTTTAAGTGAATTGTTGTGTATTATGTGAAGTTACATATGTTGTTGGGTTAATAATTGTCATTGTGGAAGACTAGCTAATATTACATGTTATGATTTTACCCTTTTTGTTGATTGGAAATTGTATACCGTTATTTAAGATTTTACCTTAATGCTTAAGTAGGGTTAGTCTGTATGAATTTGAGAAATAAATACATTTCTGAATAAATATTATAAGCGAATTAATAAATTACTTAATAAATAAATGAATAAATAAAAGATACATAAATGGGTAAATGAATAAACCGGAATATCCGTGCAGCATACCTATTTAAAACGGAAAGTTATGAACAAGTACCACCGGTTATTTAAAGCCCGGCGCAGACAGAGCCGACTCGACCCGATCCGACTGGTTTTCAGTTGAATCGGCTCTGTGTACATTGCCTCACGACTCCGATTTTGCCATTCGGAAGCCAATCGACTGTGGCTGAATCGGATCGACTGTGGGTTTCAGTCTGGTCGGGTCGGATCGGGTCGAGTCGGCTATGTCTGCGCAAGGCTTAACACATCTCTTCTTCTACGGCAACGGTTAAACTGGAGTTAACTACACACTATTTGTAATGTGTCTGTGTGTGATTTTTTTGTATTGTATAACAATTAAAGATTTTGTATAAATGTACATTACCCATTATAACAGCCTAAAACGTATAACGTAATAGTCCAATAGTTTGTTATTCTTTATTCTAACAAATCATTATTTTACATGTTGTAGTGATTTACTTTAAATTATACGCAAGAAACTATTTATGATTGATATGCAAAATGTACATATGATTAACCTTTCATTTAATAATGAATCTAAAGCATATTTCATACACCTGCGAACCTCGTAATTGGTGTATATAGTATATACAATATTTGTTATTTCATTTGCATGGTCACTTAGTAAAACATTATTCCTTATTAAATATTCTTTTGTCCATGGCAATTGAACATATTCATTGGTCTTATATATAATCGCTGAAAAGTTTGTTTTTATTTGCGTTACAGTGCATACTATGGATAACTGTTCTGATATAATAGTTATATCTTCCCCATATCTCTTTAATATACCGCCATAGCCACGCACAAACATGCATACACAAACACACGCGCACGCACACACACACACACACACGCACACACACACACACACACACGTGTGGACGTGGTGTGGCGAGATTGATAGAGCGCGTGCCTTCCAATCGTGAGGTCCCGAGTTCGAACCCAAGGTATGCCCATCGCGATTTTCCTTCAGCAAGAAAATTATCCACATTTGCTGCTCTCGACCCAGGTGTATAAATGGATACCCAGAAGGATGGAAAGGAGTTACTTAGCACTGTGTGCACCTACGAGGTTGCCTAGCTGGAATGCTCCCCAGGGAGTGGATAATGTACACTTTGTGTGCTGGATTGAGTGCAGTATGTATCCGATGACCGGGGTAATAATAGTGATGCGCCGGGAGCGTCGAATGACGGAACGTGCGCTATATAAGTAGCCACCATTATTATTACACACACACACACACACACACATACCCGTAAATCGTGTCAATCGAGGACCTAAATCCTTGTACTATGCAAACGTGGACACACTAATATGTGTCACATTGATATTCTGCGTCCAACCGAGGACTATTGTGTATGTGTTTGACTTTCTGCGTCCAACCGTGGACGTACGGGGTGCACGTTAATTTTTCCGGATTTTCGATGCGCGCGCATATGAATGGCATATGAATTAGCAATCCTTTGCACTAGTTAAGTAAACGAGGACGGTCCACGGTTGGAAATGTGTCCGTGGTTGGATAGTAGTGGCATATATTATGTCCTCGGTTGGGGTGCTTACAGACTCACACACACACACACACACACACACACACACAAAGCCATTACATTATACGTCAACTTGTTCAGAGATGAAGGGAGACTCATGCATACCATTATACGTCAGCTTGCAGACAGATGAATGCAGACTCATGCAACATTATACGTCAGCTTGCAGACAGATGAATGCAGACTCATGCATAACATTATACGTCAAATAAAACAATGTTCACCATTCATTCAATAAAGAAAACACAGACACAGAGTAATTGAAATATCGTTCTTAATGACATTTATTAATGAAAGAAATTGGCTAGATATGTAGAAATGTCAATAAATGGTTTGTTGTTAGTATATAAGCACTTCCATATCTATAACGATCGAGGTTGGCATATAGATTTGAACAGGAAAGAACATTATACGTCAATTTGCAGACAGACAAATTTGCATTGAGAATGCAGACCATGTTGTAATAAAATTCCACACTTGCGACATGGCTAAACTGTTTACTATTGAATTGAATTGAATTGAATTTCGGTTTATTTGCAAATTAAAAATCATAACAAAAATCCATGGATTAAAAATGTTATGTTACACAAAAATGCAAACAGTTACATTACATGAACATTGTAGAAATTATACAATAAAAAATCAAACCTATATAATACAATACAATTGAACAAGTCCAAATTTATAAATTATGCATGTACTAAAAGACTACACTATATCTTTGATACTAATATAAGTAAAATATCACATTCATATTCTTATTGCACTTTTAATGTTTTAATTGAATGTGGGATTCCAAGTCTCAAAATGCACATTAAAGGGATAGTTGAGTTCTGGTAAGGAGAGTACAGTTTTAGTGAAACTGAATTTTAGTAACCAAAACCTGCATCATTACATTACAAACTAATAGTTATAACTAGAAAGGAACACAAAAATACAATGGACGTAGTAAAGATCATGTTATCATTAAAAAAGAGCCGTTAAAACGTAAGAGGGCGCTCTCTAAACACTCATCGGTTTCAACCATTTTGAATAAAATATTGTGCATGTGATGCTTTGTTGAAATAGTGATTAGATAGAGAAATAACCAACAACTATTTAAATACCTATTTTGTAACTTTTTTGAAAAGAGGAAGCATTTTTTTGAATTTTTAACGGCTGGTTCAAAATTCTCTAATAAACCCGGGGCCCCGGGTTTATTACAAATTGTTATATTTATGGATATTTCAGCCGTTTCTGAACCGATTTTGATCAAACAAAGATGATTTTATTGTTTAAATATTATGCTCTTTCAAATTTTACACTCAGTTTTTCATTACCTCACAAACCAATTAAGTAGTCTAGCGCCCTCTCTACCAAAACTCAACTTTCCCTTTAAGTCTCAAATTCAAAAGAATTATTGTGTGTGAAATTCATTTTAAAAATATGATTATATAAAATGAAAAGAAATTAATACAGTAATCTGTACGAGATAAATAAAAAAAAAAAAATATGGCAGATTATTCAAGAAAATAAAGTACAATGATATTTTTAAGATACAGTAACGAATAATCGACATCTACATAGAAAGGTTGAATATATTATGTGACTATTATTTAAAGATGAATTCCAGTTTTGGGAAAGAAGCCGAATACATCTATATTGATCATTATTGTTGAATAAGTATTGAAATAGGGCTTGTGTGTTAAAATCGGAACCTAAGCATCGTTAAATACAGAAATATCGGAAGAAATCCAATATCCGCCTGTGAAATTTATAAATCCACCGCCAGTTCGGACCTGTCCACGCCGCTAGCGCTGGGGGAGATATCGACAAGCTGGGGACAAGCCCGTAAAAACGAACCCTCGTGTACTCGCACGTGGTCATTGTACGTAGCGTATGGGCGATTCCGGAGTTGGCGATCTCTATCTGCAGCAGATCAAGTTATAATTTTGCAAATATATCAATTAGTAGGCGGTTTCTTGGCCAAATTTGGATAATCCTATATTAGTACAATTATATTCTTTCACATTATTGGTAATAAGAGCTTCCATTTCATATTTTTGAGAGGGGGGCGTTTCCAAAACTGACCTTTACCTTTAACATAAACATTTGATTGTATAACACGAGAGGAATAGTGCACAGTAGTACAAAATACGAGGACGCAAGACATTGGAGAATGGTAGAAGTAGAATGGTAAATGTAGAAGTGACCAAAGCCATCAAATTAAATAATGTATATAAAGTTGGCACAATCTAGAGTGCAAATGTATTGTCATAGCTAATAAAGATAATAAGTACATATGCCACATAAAAAGTACTATACATGTGTAAAATATTCAATTTAAAAATGTTACAAAATATCAAAGATTGCTAAAAAGTTGCTACCAGTTATGAGTAAAATGGATAATAAGCACACATGTATAACATATTCCAGTGTAGAGTGAAGTCCCTTCAGAAAGAGAAAATATATATATATATCGAAAATCTACTGCATTTCTTAGTTCAGCAATGCAACACGCAACAAGGCTAGGAATCGATGAGTGTTTGTACCTAGTGGTTCTAGTTCGGGGTATGTGTAAGTGTTGTGCATTTCTGAGTTCACGACCTTGCACTAGGTCCTGGCGACTGGGGGGTAACATGTTACGGTGTTGCTCAGAATTGAGTATGGACTTTCCAAATTTGGTTAAGATATCTTTTCTTCGGTCAGATAACTTTGGGATTTGCAGTGTCTCTAGTGTATCTTCGAAATGTAATTGGTTAGGGTACACTATCATACGGAGTGCTCTGCGTTGGACTCGTTCAATACTTAGCGATTGCTCAGAGGTTATACTAGAACTCCATTACAGGGACTCCAAACTCAAGGAGCGGACGAATGTACATCGTGTAGATGTGGGCTAGGTCAGCAGTAGGTACTTCATTTCGCCTGAGGCAGCATATTATGTAAAGTCTGCGAGAAGCACGCGATATCATGAGCTTGACTTGCGAGTCCCACTTGAGGTTGGACTGTAGAGTTACCCCAAGAAGGCGAAGGGATGAGACCACCTCGAGCAGGGTATCATTGATGGATACAACGGGAGGTGGAGGGTCGAGGCGTAGAAAGCTGATCTGCATCACTTTACATTTCTGGGGCTTAGGAGTGACGGAGTTGCTATGACACCAGTCGGAGAGCGAGTCCATGTGCTGTTGCATCTCGCTTTGCTGCTGCTTAGACTGAGATCATCCACATACTTCCATCTGTTGTCGATTGTGGTTGCAGCGTCGTTCACCATTACCAAGAAGATAATTGGTCCGAGTTTGGTGCCTTGAGGGACACCACAGGTAAGCTGCTTGGGGGTTGAGCTTTCTCCCTGATAGCGTAAGGTTTGCGAGCGATTGGACAGGAAACTGCAAATCATGGTCACAATTGATGGAGTGACACCGATGTCAATTAGTTTGCGGACGGCTATGGTGTGATCTATCAAATCGAATGCCTTCGTGAAATCGACAGTTACTAGATTTGCGTAATTGCCGGATTTGTCAAGACCGCGATGGATTACGTCAAGCAGGCTAACTAAGTAATGGTTGACGGAACTGCCTTTCAGGTTGCCAAATTGACGAGGGTCTAATTTGCTCTTGATATCGCTCATGGTCCAGTCGGCGAGAAAACCTTCAAAGAGCCTACCTAGTATGGGTGTAACAGAAATTGGACGGAGTTGATCATAACTTGATACGGGCGAAGTTTTAGGAACGGGACACACTGAGGCAATTTTCCAGCAGTCTGGAAAACAGAACGATCGGAGACAGGCATTGAAAAGCTGTGTTAAGGGCTCTGACAGTTCATACGCGAACTCTTTCAGAAGACGTACTGGAATGTCATTTGGATGCACAGCTTTAGAGGAGTTAAGTCGACGGATCCGATTGTAGACATCGATGCGATCAATAATTGGGGGAGTTTCACTAGGAAGAAAAGCTGGGAGTGCAGTTAGGTCAAGGCGAGGCAATTCGTTGCAAATGTTGGCAAAGTGAGAATTAAGATCTTCGGCGATCTCCGCTGATGATTTGTCCGAGTTCGGTAGGAGGGGGGATTTCTTGGTCAAACCAACTAGTTTTTTAATTTGACGGTGCCATTTACCAGGTTCTTTGACTTTAAGGTGTTCAACACTGCGCTTATGAAATTCAGTTTTCAATTTGGTGATTTCTCTGTGGACCTGGGGGTGTATTCTGAAAATCGTCTTTTCCCTAATATCGTATTTTATCTCTTAGTGGGCCATTTTGCTGTAATCTGATTGGTCAATTTGTCTTTGAGACAAACCCGTATTTACCTCATTTACTTGGTCAAAATGATCAAACGGGTAATATGAGCCCGTATTACCTGTTTACGTCTTGTTGTTGTTATTGTTTTAATGTAAATTATCGTGTTTTTCATCGTTGTGCACATGCGCAGTGGCGATTTCAACCACTGAAGATGAGCCCGTATTACGTGAATGAAAGCTATCGCGATCGATATCGATATCGCGATAGCTAGGCTAGATATCGCTCACAGCAGCAAAATGGCTGCAAATTCGCGGAGATTCGAACACCACTCCAGGGATGAAATATCCGAGAAGAAAACATCTTCAACGCCGAAAAATACGATTAGAGCGAACTTGAAAGCGGCCAGGGCCTTTCGGGCTTTTTTGGAAGAAAGCAACGATTATTCAGATGATGTTTGCTTCGAAAGTTTTTCCGCTGATAAACTCAATGGAGCTCTCGAAGGATTCTGGTTGGGCGCTCGGAAGCAGAAGAGTGACGGGGACACTCCGGCGGGTAGCATCCGTGCGGGTACCGGCGGCAACGGTAAGCAAGCTTTTTATAAAGCCTCAACGTTGGAAAATCTCCGTCATAGCTTGAACAGATATCTGAAATCTCCACCGAATGAGAAGGGATTTGATATTATCAAAGACAGGGAATTTTCTGCATGTACATATGTTATTATTACTGTTGTTTTGGAATTTTGGATACAGTTACAAGTTGTTTGGAACAGTTTATATTACTTGGAGACCATGTGAGATGGACAATATTTGAAATTGATAAGGCAAGGGAGCACAAAGAGCACAAGAAAGAGCACAAGATGGTGAGTACAAATATGTTTGAAAAAATGTATACACTTAAAGAGATAAATCCGTCACACCCTGCTTGTTCTCACGCAATACGGGATATATCTACGTTCTGGTTCCATATTCCATTCGGCCTCCGGCCTCATGGAATATGGAACCAGAACGTAGATATATCCCGTATTGCGTGAACAAGCAGGGTGTAACTAATAATCTTAGGCTTATGACAAAACCGGTATTCTGAAAACTCTCATATCTTTTGTATTATCTCTGAAAGTTTGTTAACCTCTATTAGCTGGCGCGCCTTGCCACGCATTATTGATAAGCGCGTTCGCGCAAGCAGAGGTGGAAAATGTGTATTCTGAAAACTCTCTTATCTTTTATCTCATCATGAAATTATCATACATTCTACCCATATGCCGAGACAGCTATGGGGCAGTATTTTCCTTTTGTTATATCTTGTTTAAACATATTTAAAGACAATTATTTGAGATTTTAAAGAGCTCCCTATGTTTGTTGTGTGTATAGGTGTGTGTACGTGCGAAAAAGTTAGAAAGTAAGAGTGAGGGGGAGAAAATTCCATTGAAAATCTAACCATAATCTAACCATAATCTAACCATAATCTGTCCTTAGGGGCTAACCACTCTCTCGGACCCACCTCCAGTAAAAACTCCTATGGAGTGTTTTGGAGGATTAAACTACCAAGTACATATGAAAATCCCATTCTTACAAAAATACTCTTTGACCAAAATATATAAATTTCTTGAACTTTGATTGAAAATTCTATGTGTGCGCAAAGCTAGTTAGATGCGCGCATTTAAAGAAAATGCGACGCATACGCAATTTAACCCACTTTGATTGGCTGAGGGGGCATATAAACATTTTGTAACAACAATTTTGATTGGTTAACTCAGCACTAATGGGCGTGGTCAGGGAAAGATATGATGCCCTTAAGACAATTTTCAGAATACCGATTTATGACAATTTTAGTGGTGTATTATCTTATGGACTTATGACAAAAGATAATACAAAAGATAAGACGATTTTCAGAATACACCCCACGTCGTTTGTAAGTCTGGGAATCTCCGCGACGAAAACTTGCATTACGATTCGCTATGAGTCTACGAAGAAAGTTGTTCATCCATGACTGATCACCAACTCTGCGGTTGACCGTGACAGTGGGAAAGTGGAGTTCGTACTGGTTGAGGAGCACTTGTTGGAAGCTGTGAACTGCGGCTGAAGGGTCTGTCATGTCAGTCAAATATGACAAATCCTTGCTATTGAGCCATTGACCAAAGGTACGGACTGACGAATCGCGGAACGGTCGATATGAAAGCTTGACAGTTCCAGACAGGTTGAGTTCAACTTTAGGTTTGAGTAGAACTGCATTATGATCGCTGTTGGCAATTGGTGCACAGATAAGTGGCTCACGGTATTTATTGGGGATCTCGGTAAATATCTTATCAAGAATTGCTGCACCACGAGTAGGTTTAGAGACGATTTGGTGGAGAAGCTTGTGTTGCTCAACTTGACTCGTATCCATATCGTTGAAGTCACCCATTATAAGCAATGAAGCATTACCTGACTGGCTCCGGATGGAGTCAATCATGTCGATGAGATACGCAGACAAGTCCTGTTGATGCAACGAGCGAGGCGGTGAGTAGACTACGCAGATGAAGATGTTGTTAGGCAATCGCACAAGACTGGAAGATGTCAGCTTTACCCAGATTACCTCCAGGTTAGCAGGAGTACGATCAGCAAAAATCTGCATGGCGTTGATGTCGTTGCGGACGTAGATACAGACACCACCACCGGGTCTGCCTTGGCGGTCTTGGTGAAACTGGCAAAAATACGGCAGAGGACAGGCAGACGCTGGTTTCTCGAGGTTGAACCATGTCTCAGTCACAGCAACTAGCTGGACGCTACTGAACTGAGATTGTATGGTTGCTTCCAGGTCATCTATCTTGTTATTCAAAGATCGAGCATTCAGGAGCAGTGCCGACGGGTAGCAAGGCTGATGCTTCGGCTGGCGAGTATTCACAAGAGTCCTGGACCGATGAACTGGTTCAAAGTTTCTAGTACGAGGTCTAGGGCTGACAACTTGTATCGACTGATGGGAAAAGTCGATATTAATCACGTTGGTGTGGCTTATATGTCTCAGAACTGCCCTTGAGACACGACGGCGGGTAATGACGGGGATTCGGGCAGAAAGATTCAAAGAGTTCCGGGCAGTATAGTGACATGCATGGGTCTTAGTTCGACCACGACCCTTACTGCCTCGATGTGTTTTCCGTTTTCTTGCAATACCCAACTCATGCAGTCGGTTCCAAATGTTATTGTACAATCTATTTGTATGCTTAAAATTGTCACTTGGTTGTCCTTCATGACGACACAAAGGTGCGGGTACATGTGTGTTACGACTGTTGTGAAGGCTGAAGTTCAAATGCTGATTGACACTGGCAAGATCTGGCCCAGGGTTTGGACTAACATCTCCACATGACATAAGAATGATTTGAAATGTTGCAGACGAGTTATCAGTGCATGTATGGTATGCGAGTGCCCAAAAACTTCCGAGAGTTAAACTTAGTCAAACATGGTGGTTTTAGGTTGTACTTGTAGCTATTTCCATAGTCAATGCATGCACTAGAGTTCCATTCAAGCCAGCAGATGGGAAGGTACAAAAGGACTAAGAAGATTAGAGGAATTAACTTACTGCAAGCCATTGTAGGGGCGAAGGTTTAAGTCATTGTCACTGCGCATGAAAAGAGGAACTTCTATTCATTGCAAAGTAATCTTGTATCAAATCCTGGGCACTGGTTAACATGCATACATGCATACATGCAGTAGTACATATAGTCCAAAATGGCAGAGGGTATAGGACCTATGTACACAATCCAAAATTGTAATCTAAAAGTTCTCCAACATGAGATGATATACTTCATCAAATAAAAGTCCAGGTGACTCCTTGTAGTGATATAAATCAATCATCAATAAGCAAAATCCAGGAAAGGCACAATAAACAACTTAATTGGCGAAACATTTGGAGAGCTGCAGTGGGGCAACCTGCATAGGTGCACACACACATCCGCATACGACCATTATCAAGTTGTTGAGTTATAAAATGTGAAAGTGTTGTGCATTTCTGAGTTCACGACCTTGCACTAGGTCCTGGCGACTGGGGGGGGGGGGGGGGGGGGGGTAACATGTTACGGTGTTGCTCAGAATTGAGTATGGACTTTCCATATTACATGTGCTTTCTGACCTATTGTTGACACGCAGCGCATGCGGAGTGAGCAAGTTGGAAACGAATTGCAAGACTATTGAAAACGCACTGTGGTTAAACTGGGAATGTATGGGGTCGCAGTGAGAGCGTAGCAAGCGATTACAGATCGTGCTGTGAGCTACATTGTGTCACTAATTTATCAATTTTCGGCGATTTTACTGCGCTTTGGTAAAAATGTCGGGAATTTGTTCTAAGTCCCAGAGCGCGGACGATCGCAGCGCGAACTACCTCCAATATGACAGCCATAAGCATTCTTTGTACCTGTACCAGGTAGCCCGACTAGAAAGCTCTCCAGTTAGTATAGAGTAGAACTTAATGTTTCTTTCCCATTGTTCAATTACCCGCTTCAGCAGTTACCATATTGTTACTGATGGCGTCCCTTTACAACCAAGAAGAGTCAACAACATGTTGTTCAAATTGCTTACATGAAACCCCTTAGGATGCACATCATCTCGAAACGTCTGTGCGCTCGACATGTCCCAGGCATCGAGGAACCCGACGCGCTTGTTCTTCAGGACAATGCTCCTGAGACGGCCCTCCAGATCTCTGGCGTACCAGTCGCTGCAGCAGGTGTAATCATTGAAATTTCTATGATGTCGTGTATTGGCGCCCTTAAAGACAACGATGGCGCGGGGGTTTCGAGCCAGCAACCTCTCTAGGGCGGCCAGTATGCTATGGATCCGCTGCTCGAACAGCCAAGGAGCAGCGTACGTGAAGTGCGCCCAGATGGACACGACGACAACGGGAGATCCGGTGATACCGATGCGATCGAGTCTGTCGGCGATGTCCTCTAGCTCCGTCACATATGACCAAGACACTCTTCCCACCGGCATAGAGTGAAACGCGAACATGGTTGTCAAGTTAAACTCTTCTGCTTGCCTCTCCGGAACAAGTAGATAAGATGTGGCCTTACTTTTACTCTTCAATTTGAAAACTTTTTGATAAAATTCGTTGAGTTGCCTCATAGTCGAATCCCCAAAGAGATAAACCTGACGATTCCTCAGACAATGCCCAATGTCCGACGCGTTTCTGAAGACATACATCTTACAGGTCGCTGGGTACCAAACACCCCGTCTGTAGAATCCAGCAATCTCTCCGCGAGTAAGATTGAAGTGGCCAATGGAACACGTTTTCAGAGAAGAAATCGATTCTAGTAAATCGGTTGCCCTATTCTTGATCACGGTAATGCTGGTCAGTTTGCCGTTGATATTGAATTTTAAGCTGCCGAGAGGGGGAGATAAATGAACAATGAATGATAGTAGCAATATTTACATTAATAATGATCGGGAAAAGTCAATGCAAGGTGGGAACTGGGAAACTATTGGAACTAAAGTGATCGACAATGGCATTTTTTCTTGTAATTAAATGGACAATGACAACGACGACAACAATCACAGCGAGGACGTAGACAACAACAACGACAACACGATAACAAAGACACGAACATCAACAGCAAAAAAAACAAAACAACGACCATGACGAGGACGAGGACGACGACGAAAAAGCAAGAATACAATCGGCGAATTATCTTAATTCAGTAGCTTACCCAGTGAAGGCCTGTTTCTCAGTCTTGGTGGCGATGGCGTCTGATTCCTTCGTACACTTGTTCAAGTCGATTCTGTATTTGTCCAGCTGCTCACAGTCCACACCATGTGGTCGCTCGCAGAACCAAGGTGTCCCGGTCCTCGTATTGGTCAGGTTGCAGTAATCGTCCTGCCCCTAATTCAAGAATTGAGTTTTTAAAGTCTTTAAAATAGTTTTAATATAATTATCTTTAAAAATAGTAATTATTCTTAGAATAATTAATATTGTACGAATTGTTAGGGCACTTCAAATCATTTACTGCTTATTTGGGTATGGTGAATAATCCGACTTAAAGTTTAGAATCCTGTTATTCCGACAATTCTTTCAAAGTAATATAGGTCAGGGGTGTCGATCCGTTTTTAAGATTGGGGGGGGGGGGCGAAATTTGAAAAATTTTCCAGAGTGACCACTGAGAGAGCTAAAAGCCCCACATTGGCATGCCCGGAAGTTTTATTATGCGCTCATTGAAAGTGTCTTGATGGCTCGAAGACCTGACTTTGGGGGGGGGGGGGGCACCCACATTTGGGGACAATAATGGGGGTCCAGGGGGCGGAGCCCCCGGAAGCTTTTAGATTTCAGACATTTGCTCCTAGCATGGGTGTTAAAATTGTATAAAATAGTGAACCTACTCATAACGTATTTTTAAAGGGCATAGCGAGGAAAAGACTGAGCCTTGCATGAGATGGATCCACGTGATCATGTATACTATAGAGCCATCGATATAGTCTAGGGCATTGGGCTCCCATGAAACTAAGCAAGGGCGTCAACAATTTCTAAAAAAAGTGTAGGGAGACATAATTGCGAGGAAGCGAAGCGACCAAGCGGGGGAGGGTGTGTCCCCCTCCCACAGTAGGGAGCTTTTGTATTTTTGGGCGTGAAATTGTGCGATTTGGTGCACACCTGAGACAGAAATTGTACGTAATATGAAGTATATAGGTATGGAACCAAACATATATAATGACAAAGGGAGGGGGACAATCTGCTCCTTTTTCAAATGTGGGGGGACATGATATTCCAATTTGATTTGCGTTCAGCGCATATGTACCGAGATTATTTTATTTTCTGTGACGGTGTGCTATCTATAGAGGAGGGTTTAATCAACTTGGTTTGAGGTGTGCGTTTGAGAAATTACGCTGCCCAACACATTTCAAAAGGTGAGTTCCCGCAACCCAAATGAAACTTGCAATAATTATGAGAAACTGTATGGGCGCGAAGCGCGCGGCAAAAAAGAGATTTACAGTCCTTTTCAAACTAAAAAACGGCTATTTTGAAGATTAATTATTGATAAATGTGTCTTTCCCCTCTTTGGCATTATATCACTCGATTTTTTTCTTCCTCATTTTCGGAATTATTGGGGGGGGGGGGGGGGGGGGGGCGAAATGATATGTTCGCCCCCCAATATTTTCATTGGGGGGGGGGGGGGGCGACCGCCCCCTGCCCCCCAGGATCGACACCCCTGATATAGGTACAAGTTCATTTTAATTACATGTCATTGGTAACTCAATCAGGTGACACACCTGGGCCCCGTTGCAGAAATATTGTAAGTCAGATCATGTGTTCTAAATGCGCAGATCTCATTGGTTGAAACGCGAAAATTGTCTGACTTACAATTAATTGTATCTTACAATCGAGTGTAACTCTTTCTGCAATGGGGCCCTAGTCTATTTATTCAAATCTAAATCTTTCCGCTTTCTTAGATCGAGCCAGTACAACATATCTGTACAATTAATTATCATTACATTTCTCGCAATTAATCAATTAATCAATTAATAGCAAGCAGAAATTATGCACATTTGAGCCAATCAGATTTGAAGGGCATAGCGAGGAAAAGACTGAGCCTTGCATGAGATGGATCCACGTGATCATGTATACTATAGAGCCATCGATATAGTCTAGGGAATTGGGCTCCCATGAAACTAAGCAAGGGCGTCAACAATTTCTAAAAAAAGTGTAGGGAGACATAATTGCGAGGAAGCGAAGCGACCAAGCGGGGGAGGGTGTGTCCCCCTCCCACAGTAGGGAGCTTTTGTATTTTTGGGCGTGAAATTGTGCAATTTGGTGCACACCTGAGACAGAAATTGTACGTAATATGAAGTATATAGGTATGGAACCAAACATATATAATGACAAAGGGAGGGGGACAATCTGCTCCTTTTTCAAATGTGGGGGGACATGATATTCCAATTTGATTTGCGTTCAGCGCATATGTACCGAGATTATTTTATTTTCTGTGACGGTGTGCTATCTATAGAGGAGGGTTTAGTCAACTTGGTTTGAGGTGTGCGTTTGAGAAATTACGCTGCCCAACACATTTCAAAAGGTGAGTTCCCGCAACCCAAATGAAACTTGCAATAATTATGAGAAACTGTATGGGCGCGAAGCGCGCGGCAAAAAAGAGATTTACAGTCCTTTTCAAACTAAAAAACGGCTATTTTGAAGATTAATTATTGATAAATGTGTCTTTCCCCTCTTTGGCATTATATCACTCGATTTTTTTCTTCCTCATTTTCGGAATTATTGGGGGGGGGGGGGGGGGCGAAATGATATGTTCGCCCCCCAATATTTTCATTGGGGGGGGGGGGGCGACCGCCCCCTGCCCCCCAGGATCGACACCCCTGATATAGGTACAAGTTCATTTTAATTACATGTCATTGGTAACTCAATCAGGTGACACACCTGGGCCCCGTTGCAGAAATATTGTAAGTCAGATCATGTGTTCTAAATGCGCAGATCTCATTGGTTGAAACGCGAAAATTGTCTGACTTACAATTAATTGTATCTTACAATCGAGTGTAACTCTTTCTGCAATGGGGCCCTAGTCTATTTATTCAAATCTAAATCTTTCCGCTTTCTTAGATCGAGCCAGTACAACATATCTGTACAATTAATTATCATTACATTTCTCGCAATTAATCAATTAATCAATTAATAGCAAGCAGAAATTATGCACATTTGAGCCAATCAGATTTGAAGGGCATAGCGAGGAAAAGACTGAGCCTTGCATGAGATGGATCCACGTGATCATGTATACTATAGAGCCATCGATATAGTCTAGGGAATTGGGCTCCCATGAAACTAAGCAAGGGCGTCAACAATTTCTAAAAAAAGTGTAGGGAGACATAATTGCGAGGAAGCGAAGCGACCAAGCGGGGGAGGGTGTGTCCCCCTCCCACAGTAGGGAGCTTTTGTATTTTTGGGCGTGAAATTGTGCAATTTGGTGCACACCTGAGACAGAAATTGTACGTAATATGAAGTATATAGGTATGGAACCAAACATATATAATGACAAAGGGAGGGGGACAATCTGCTCCTTTTTCAAATGTGGGGGGACATGATATTCCAATTTGATTTGCGTTCAGCGCATATGTACCGAGATTATTTTATTTTCTGTGACGGTGTGCTATCTATAGAGGAGGGTTTAGTCAACTTGGTTTGAGGTGTGCGTTTGAGAAATTACGCTGCCCAACACATTTCAAAAGGTGAGTTCCCGCAACCCAAATGAAACTTGCAATAATTATGAGAAACTGTATGGGCGCGAAGCGCGCGGCAAAAAAGAGATTTACAGTCCTTTTCAAACTAAAAAACGGCTATTTTGAAGATTAATTATTGATAAATGTGTCTTTCCCCTCTTTGGCATTATATCACTCGATTTTTTTCTTCCTCATTTTCGGAATTATTGGGGGGGGGGGGGGGGGCGAAATGATATGTTCGCCCCCCAATATTTTCATTTGGGGGGGGGGGGGGGCGACCGCCCCCTGCCCCCCAGGATCGACACCCCTGATATAGGTACAAGTTCATTTTAATTACATGTCATTGGTAACTCAATCAGGTGACACACCTGGGCCCCGTTGCAGAAATATTGTAAGTCAGATCATGTGTTCTAAATGCGCAGATCTCATTGGTTGAAACGCGAAAATTGTCTGACTTACAATTAATTGTATCTTACAATCGAGTGTAACTCTTTCTGCAACGGGGCCCTAGTCTATTTATTCAAATCTAAATCTTTCCGCTTTCTTAGATCGAGCCAGTACAACATATCTGTACAATTAATTATCATTACATTTCTCGCAATTAATCAATTAATAGCAAGCAGAAATTATGCACATTTGAGCCAATCAGATTTGAGCATTTAGTCACATGCAAAGACTTTTAAACGTATTAAAAGACGAAGACCCGAACAAATTATACCACAGCACTCTCATAACTACACAGGCTACCATATGATATTACAAACGTAAAACTAATTGGAATTTGGAGCACTTGCCACAAAGCCGTTACGAAGCTGAAAATTACAGTAGGACTCTATGGTCTGGTTGTGATGCGGTCCACCGCGAGAGTAAGCTCCTATGAAGGTCTGACGGGGCTGATGCTTTTCACTGCGGATGAGGCTCAGGACGTACACCGCCTCGCTAGTGTGCATCAATGTCACGATGACGTCAACTGATCCCGCCCACTTCAGCGTGAAATACGCGCTGTATGAGCCATTGCGGTGATCAACGATCTCCCCGTCCGTCGACGAACTGGCTTCAAACTCCGAGAATTTAGAAACAATTTTGGCGCGAAAATAATCACCGCCATATTGTTTGGACTCGTTACGCGCATTTCGCGCCGTGATTCGCAACTCAAGTTCGTCACACACCCTGTAGAACGGCCTCGGGTTGACGATCTCGTAAGTGGAAGTCTTGATACTAGTGACGTCATCAACCGTCGTCCAGTTAAGAGGTCGGACCGGTGGATACGAGAAGTGAGGAAACTGTCTGCGGCCGCGCTCCGGACAGAGTGAGCCAGGGTAGTTATGTTGCCTCATGGGAGGCGCCAACTTTCGAAGACGCAACGAGTTGCCATGGCCGTGGGTCCCTGACAGTGCCCTGGTAGATGAGGGGGATTGGTGCAGTAGTTGGTCGCCTCTCCCATGCCGACGCAAATTGTCCTGGGGATGTATTGCAATTAAACCTTTTTAGTTTTTTTCTAAAACGTATGTTGTATTTAGCATGTGTAATCGATGTTTTAATAGTACCGATGATAATTAAAACAACTAATGGATTGCCATAATGCCTACATGTATTATCATCCATGGTAAGTTCCCACCAACACAATAATCACGTATACTTTTAAACTCCCTAGGTAGCTTATTAGTCATGAGCTGCCACTTATAGGGCACATCCGTCTATTTAATGCAAGGGATCTATATAGTAACTTTATTGACATGTGCAAAAACTGACGAATGTGCATTTCTGTCATCTGATATGTCCGCTGAGTGATGTGTGAAATATTATAAATGATATATTATAAATATGACCGAGTAATGAAAATGCAAAGTGATATTCGCCAACTAACTTACTATGTACCCAGTTTACATTCTCCCGGGGAAGATTGCAAATCATAACACTTCAATGATAAATATATGTACGACCGAATAGAAGTTCGGAAAACCGAAACCAGTTACACTTCTATTAGTAATATACGAATACAATGAGGTATGTGAGAACCGCTAGAGTTATAGGTAAAATGTGTGGATTTTCGCAATGTTACTAGATCCGAACTAAATACCCATCGTACTCCTTAGTAGCGCGCAGTGATGTGGTTATTATAGGAAGCCACGTCTTGCCGTACAATACTACATAGAGCGGGCCATCTTAGTGAAAAGCCCAACGCAGACAGATTCGACTCGATCCGACTGTTTTTTTTCTCAGTCGGATCAGCTCAGTATGCGTTGCCTCAGGACTCCTATTTGGCCAGTCAGGAGCCAGTCGGAAGTCAGTTGCGGCCTATTCAACATGTTGAATCGGCTCCAAATGAGCGAAACAGACTCTATACAGGGTGGCCCCCCAAAAACGGAACGGGGCACTTCCCGAAATAAAGTACCAACATGTTTATGTCCATCGGATAGGGTGTCTTTTCCAATGAAAAAGGATACCAAGAACAGTAATTTTGGTCGTGTAGTTTTTGTTTTAGGACGCTGCGAGTGAGACCATGTCAGGTACCAATTTCTGTCAATTTGGAACTAGTCGGCGCCATTTAATATGCACTCCCTGCTCGTAATACCATTGATCGACCATGCCTATTCTCTCGGCACACGGCTGAGTGCACACTAACAATGGCGTGCGTTATCAACACTATGAAAGGCGGTACGTGCGATGTATCAAGCACTGGCTTGTTAAAAATTGACAAAAAAGAGAACCTGACATGGGGCACTCACAGCGCTCTAAAACAAAAACTACACGACCAAATTGACTGTTCTTGGTGTCGTTGTTCATTTGAAGGACAAAGTGACCAACAAAGAAATACTAGAGCGAGCACAACTACCTTCGATGGAGGACCTGCTCATCAGGAAGAACCTACGATGGACAGGCCATGTCATCAGGATGCCCTCTGAGAGGCTACCCAAGCAACTTCTCACAATTACCAGCTGGCGAAAGAGGGATTGGTAGACCACGGCTTCGATACAAGGACACGGTCAAGCGGAACCTAAAGCGGAGGCAAATTGACCTTAAGACATGGACAACTGTTGCAGGCCAGCGAGCTGTATGGAGATCAGCTGTGAAGTGAATCTGAAGGCCGTCATTGTCGCTTCGCGACCGACGGCTACTACTACTAAGTTCATTTGAAAAGACACCCGATCCGATGGACATAATACATTTGTTACTATATTTTGGGAAGTGCCCCGTTCCGTTTTTTGGGGCCACCCTGTATAGCCTGACTAAAAACCAGTCGGATCGGATCGAGTCGGCTCTGTGTGCTATGGGCTTTAACCCTAACCAGGCCGGGGGGGGGGGGGGGGGGTGGAATCCACCCCCCTCGACTTCTCGCGCGATAATTCCGCAACGCGCGCAGGTATTGCCGCGCGACTTCATGAGTTTTTTCATTGAAGTCTTGCGCAACTTTTAAGACCAAATTTGCGACGACCGGGTATACCGTTCTAAAGTCACGTGACCTTTTGTAAGTGAGCGTCGGCCCCAAAATCGCTAAATGTTGTGATTTGTGTACAAATCCTATGGAAATTGATTTTTCCTAGAATAGACAAAACCTTCATTAGTTTTCATTCTAATCACTGCAATCATTTAATTTTGGGCTAGAAATGGTTGAATAATGGTCAATAATTTATTCCATTGAAAAAAACAATAAAAAACAAAGTCGAAAAAAACAAAGAATACATAAGAAATTCTAAAAACAAAGAAATACATAAGGACAATTTTGGCTGTCGCAATTTTTAATGTTCAAAACCTGTTAATTAAGTCATAAAGAATATTCATGCACAAAATTAGCATATTCTGAGCAATATTTAGTGATTTACAGACAAAAAGGGGATTTATGCATAAATTTGCATAATTAATTAAAAATTGATTATTTTCAAAAAAATAACAATGCAATCTTGTAGATTATGTTGCAAGCTATCTGCGTGCCAATTTTTTGTGGCGGCCGCGCGTTCGACGACCGAGATCTCGGGCCAGAGCATAGCCAAAATAACCCGGCTTGGTTAGGGTTAGTTAAAGGGACTGTCCGCCTTTTGCAAGCCAAATTTCAAAAGTTGCGAGGTTCTTGTCTTATATGAAATAAAATGTCCTTTAACAGCATGCCTGAAAAAATTAGGGCTTGAAATCTCTTTTTCGCGTTTAATTGTGCATTATACGAGTGTTCACCCGGTGCGAAATTTCGCACACGGATTCCACAGAGTACCACGTTGCTGTGCGTGACCTCCACGTGACCTGCGCACATATTGTGATTGAACGGCGTAAACGAATACTAAACAAAATAACCAAACCTCGCTAAAACTGACTACATGTAATTGTATATTCTTTATTTTCGAGACCTTTTTCCGTGACATACCTTTACAAATGTCGGCTTCACAATACCTTTAAAGAGTAAGTACAATATTGTTGTAATATTATGCTAAATCAGTTAAACTCCTTTATTGACCGATATATAGTTTGGTTGAGGGACGCATTCGTTTTTCATTCGTAGAATCCAGATTACAGGGCTGTTCGATCGGATCTTTTTTGTGTGTGTTACATTCATCCCCATCCGTCTACTGGAAACTGTTCAGAAGATTTGTAAAAGGCGGACAGACCCTTTAAACAACCCAACTGGTTATTTTCCACAGTACACTGCCAAGGTCATGATATAATTATGGAACATTTATACATACCGATCCATTGACTTGACCGAATGCTGTCATCCGGCTTCGAGGGCCTCCTTCAAGGCAGCTCTGTATCGTTATCAAACTGACCACTACGCAGCACAATAACATGAGTATCTGAGCGGTCTTGGTCAATTCAGCCTGTAGACAAAGATAAATGGACAATTAATTTAAACCAACTGGACAGTAATACACACCAAATATATGTTATGCATACCCAAGCCATGAAGCTGTATTTAGAGAATATATATGCAGTTCTGTTATGTGGCTCAACCCTCATATTCTTTGAAAGTGTCTTGAGATTTTGTTTAAATGTAAAACAAGAAAAGATATACACATTTATTTTGTTGTTGTTGACAAATATGTATATAATTTAGGATAGTGGAAAGTATATTAAAATGCATAAATACAAATTTCTTTAAAAAAAAGAAAGAAAACGACTATGGCGACAATAGTCAATATTGACTAATCGCCAACAAAATATAAATAACAACAACAACAAGATATAAAGCGGAAAAGCATGCTTCCCAAAATATTGTGACTACACTACTTGTTTCACCGGGTGGGGGATCTTTAGCTGAGAAAAATAATACCAGTATCATTATGTTTGGTTGTGAAGTGTTCATTCTTAGTCGCATTTTGTTGCTACTTTGTGGCCATGTCAAGATTAAAATTTGACCGATTTGACCGCTTGTCATAGAAGTGAACAAAACACAGATCTGCATTCATTGGCTAATTGACAATCTGTATTCCCTGCTCAATGCTATGACAAGAAAATGGTGCCAAATAACGGACCAAAGTTTTGTTCAAAGTGGTAACATTTGAAACCTGACATGGGGTCACAAAATACGACCTAGACCGAAAACCGCTTAACCAAAATTGCTGACCTTGGAATCATTTTACTCAGTTAAAGTTACCCCATTTAGTAAATCAAGTCTCCGTGTCCCTATAGTATGGGACGTATGCCGTTCTGTTGCATTTGGGCCACCCTGTATAAGACCAGTATAGAGCGTAGATGAGGACGGTACATCCAAAAAATGTGCCCGAATGCTGTCCGCTTTAAAGCTTTACACAAAAAGCGTGTGAGGCTATTGCAGGCGGAAATTCGCCTGTTGTGTCTGTTCAGAGAAATGCAATTTCTGCCTGTAACAATTGGAGTAGCTTAGCAAGTTACGGAAGGCATTTAAACTGGTGTAAACATGTTAATTTCTGCAATATTTATTACTTCTACTGCAAACTAAGGCTGGAATATTGACCAGAATCGGTATTTGTATGAATATGGGTCAGAATTTTGAAAAGTGCACTTTTCGGCCCAAACAGGGTAAAATTCAATTAATTTTTTTAATTTAAAGACATCTATCTAATGTGAAAGCATGCAATCCTAGCTTTCAGGCGTACCCCATTATACTGGGAAACTCCATGTGGTTCCGTTTGTATTCACTGTTGAAATAACCCATCTCCAAAAGGCGAACGTCCGTGAGGGATTATGTATATAGATATAGATTTAGTACCCATATATCTCATTTATTTTCTGTCATATACAGCTTATATTCGGATAATTTACTTCTAAGACTTGCTTCTCTCTGTATGCCAAACGTGGATTAATGTTTTATTTGCCAAATAGAAAATACAAACGTCCAAACTTTGACTGAATTGTTATATTTTTAAAAAATAATATGTTATTCGGAACCTTTGCTTTACTTTAGCCGCATTTTTTAGGAACGCACCTATATACGCTCGTATTCCCGAATCACATAATTTAATGTGCATGTTAATAGGATCAATCGCTGTCTAGATCATATATTGCATAATTACATAACCAAAGAGAGTATAGTTTTCATCACGGACGTTCCCAGATCGCTCACGGACGTTCGCCTGAAACAAGAATGTTGGCAGAATGATCTGATATCATCAAAAAGAGTTCCTATTCTTCGTAAATGGCTTTAAAACAGGGTCATTATACAAACAAACTTGAACATTGCAATAAATCTTTTTAAATGGTTTGGTTTTTACATGGACCTGGTCGTTATAATGAGTCCTATTATTGGTTTAAATTGATTTAATGCTTATAGAACAATATGATGATAATACTTTATCTATTCCTATTATATTTAAGCTAGAGACCATGTATACATCCTAGTCAGATATAAAAGTAGCATTTCCAAGTCGCCTGGTCCCTCTTTCTTACTATATTGTTTTTAATTACAATTTCACGGACGTTCGCATACATTTCACGGACGTTCTCTGCCTGCACAGTCTTACAGAAATTGATGACAACATTTATTTGAATCTCCGCCAGACCAATATAAAACATATAAATTTATCAGTTGATATGATTTTAGCTATCTGAATTAATTATAATGACATGTCTGCTACTTAACTATCACTCTTAGTGGACCTGTGGAAATCGTAACCCCTAATTTTACACCGGCTTTCCCCGGTTGGGCACTCTATAACAGAAATGCCACTATACTTCTGTAAATAAATGATTTTACAACATTTCTGCAATCATAAATAACATGTATAATCAGAATAAAGGCCCTTTTCCTGTTACCAGAAGATGGTTTCTCACACGAGTCTTAATGTCACGGACGTTCGTATTAATTTCACGGACGTTCTCGAATTGCCTATAGTGGTACCCAAGTGTCCCTCGAGTCAATTAATTACAGAAATAAATGTAAGTGCCAACATAATATGTTAATATATATGCCTATCACACGTTTCAAACCTTGCCATATATATTTAAGATGTATTTTGACTTTGGGAGACCCATATATAAACTGTTATTTTGGTTTGTGTATGTTGTACATGTATTTCAATTCAATTCGTATATGAATATGGTTATTAATTGAAGATACATATATTTATCTATTCCAGCTATATGGCTGAACTGCTTATATGTATTATGACAAAACATAAAACAAACTGAGGGTAACAAAAGCCATGAGCAAAGTAAATAATATACTCGTATAACTTATTTCTTAAGTAAATACATATAGATTGCATTTTAGATCATACATGTATATGTTTTGTATAAAGAAATATTAGACATAGAAACCATTACGCTAAATATTTACGCTAAACATATTATATGTGTTTGTTATTGCATTTTATCATTATATTTAGAAAGAATATTTTAATAAAATGTAAAACCAATCGCATAATTATAATAATAAATACAATCATTTTAAGGGCTAACTGTTTTAATCTAATTTGCAGAGATTATAAATTGTTTTATAACATTAATATGTCAAAGTTAAATCTAGCAAATAATCACGTTGATAGTTAATTCCGATGTTTCCTGACCCACATCTCGTTTCCTAATTGTTAGCTTCCAATCGGTTTCAATGTTTCAATTAGAATTAAGAACAGTGTTGACCTTGAATGGTTTATTATAAATATTGCGCAAAGCTGAAATTTAGTTGTACAATATTATAATGATCCTAGCAAAAACAATATTTTTGATATATCAAGAAAGAACAAAAGAACATATTATAAGTATTATTACGATGAAGTCATCAAAATAATGCATAAATCTTACAATCTCTATTAAATGGAAGAAGTCCAACAAATCTAATCCCTTGCTAGATATAATTTCAAACGATACCACATAATTTGACACTATCAACAGATTGAAGCAGAGATGCATTGAAAACCTATTCATACGTCATCATAATAATAAATGCGTTTGTCGAGTCTAGATCTGCATACTTACGGGCTGGATATTGCGCCTTTGCACATCAGGCATAAATTATGATATAATCATGTATTTATTTTGTATTATCATTATTATATTATTATTTTATTTATTTATTTTCTTTTTTATGAGGGGGGGGGGGGGGGGTTGAAGAGGGGTCTGCATGTATTTGTTGCTTTTTCTTAATACAGTCAATATTGTAAAGCAAGTCGCTATCCTCTCGCAAGTACCTGACGACCTTTGTGATGTACCTCTTCTTTTCAAACAACTGGCGTCATACAGCCATTTAGTTGGACTAAAATCCGACAGGCAGATGAGAAAACAGTCTCAAAGCCTGCAGCAGAGGAGGAGCCGACAGTCTCAAGTTTTGCAGAGGGTGGGGCAACAGTTTCCACTCAGACCTTCGGTTGCAATGTTGTTATTGCGCCATATACCCCCTTTTTACCATTATGTTTTGAACAGCTTTCTTTCGCTTGTAGGCCTGCGACTGTGCACAATCATAATCTTGGGGTTTGCCTTCCTATAGTATAATGTCCACGCTGCACGGGTAGAAGTAAATATAATATCTAGGGGTATTACAAAACAGCTAAGCAAGGTGTTCAACTGTAAAACGAACCTCCGTGATGGTGACTAAAAATCAACATATTCATGTGTGGTTGGCAGTGACCTGGGTCGAAAGGCACACACAAGGGGCACCTGCTGTCAAAAAATTGTGCCAGTACTTGAACTTTTACTAAGATTTTTTGGGCCATAAATGACGAACGAACATCCGTGACCACAACATTTCATAAGTTTGTTACAGTTAAATGACTTGCAGGAAATAAATCTATCTGGGATATGAGAGACATAACAATGTACTAACAACATCAAACGGTATCAACTTGATGTGAGCGTTTAACATGGTAACATTATTAGAACAATTTTCATGATCGAACGTCCGTGAACGAACGTCCGAGCGAACGTCCGTATCATAAATAGTTGTCAAAAGGCTTCAAAAATGCCTGATATAGCTTCTTGGTTAGCTGCTTGCCAAATAAAATTGCTGTACCGGTGTCTACGTGCAGATAAGCAGCCTCAGATTCGTAATTGGGTCTACTCTTGCCGGACGTTCGTTTTCATCACGGACGTTCACGAAGATCAGTTTTCGGCCCAAACCAAACATTGTATTTGATAGATAGTTTTCAAATAGGCAAAATACTGTGGCCCTACTGTGAGTTCACCAGACTGACCCCAGCAATTGATGACTAGGATGCACTTCGCTGGGCAGTGATGATACAAGACGACAGAACGTCCGTGACGAAATCCAGTATAATTTCATACAAAAAAATGTTACTCCGCCAGCAGGAGTTGTTAGCCAACAATTTTTGTAGAATGTGTTCAGTGAGTTCAACCCTTAGTTTTGGCAATAGTTTTTGTTTTGACAACTAAGTAGAATTCTGGTTGTATGGATTTTAATGTATGTTCACGGACGTTCACTTATTATGACCTTTCCTATTGAAATGTACCCTGAGATCATATCAATGCCGCTCTACCGCCAATTCTTATGTGATACATGCTCAAGACACGTAAGATAGAAAATATAGACATTAATGCCTTTAGAGTTGATTAATATTTTTTTTAATCAGGTTAAAATATTCATAATTTTGTGGAAAATGCCAATTTATGCTATTTTTTCACATTTGAGGTCCTGTGGCATGAAACTAAATGTTTGAAATGATATAAAACTATACATTTTCTGAAAGCCTTAATAATACTCTTTAATATGAGACCAAAAACAGGTATATCAGAGTTAATGGTGAGACACAGCAAATGATAGAAGCGCTCAAGGTCTGGAAATGGCCAAAAGTGCACATTTCAAAAATCTGACCCATATATCAATAATTAAAATATGTGCTTGGTCTGCAAGGCCGGCAGTGTCGTTGCACGTGCCCCCCAATAATTTGACAAAAACAATAACAAACTTAAGAGGTTAGTCTGTGAAAAATACTGTAGCGAACCTACTTCGCTATACTTATCTTCTTTGGTTTTACTAGGTCTGGAGAAAAGACTATCTCTATTTTCTCTCTGACATTGACGATTGACATCAACAGAAGTAAGTTTAATTAGTATTACTTGTTATAAATTCAATACTTGTAGGATTAGATTATTATAGATTTTTACAAAGGATTTATTCCTTGCTCATATGTGTACGTTGAGACATGGAATTACAGCTTACATTTTATTATTGTCCCATTATTGCAAGATAAGGAAATCACTTACCATTTAATAATTGAAGTTTGACTTTGATACTGTACTGTAATCCCTGGATATTAAGACTAGAGTAACTTGCTCTTGAATAATCACATTTATTTCACAAAAGAATAGATGTAAATCATTTTTAATTATCCCTTCGATAGGAGAAACGATCCGGATTGCCTCTCGATTCATGCACGCATTCAGGAACAAACACGCAAAACCAGTCAGTTTGTTTACATTTTTAACTTCCGGTCTTTTGGAATTAGCGCACAAATTACGCGGGCATATATGCAAATGATGCGTATGCAAATTAGAGTCAGTCAGGATCCGTTCTTATGTTCATATTCATATCAAAATCCTTATCAAGCGTTTATGGAATGTAAATAACATAACTTATATGTTTAAGTTGATGTCAATTATAATTCTTAATGTAATGTATGGATTTAATTGATGTATAAATAGGCCATTCTATAGAAATAAGGAATATTAGACCTCAATTCCCCAATTACGGAGACGCGGAGAATGTGCTGCGCGCGCTTTTAGGTTGGCGTTTTGGAGCCGTGATATGTGTCAAATAATACACTTTTGGCCTGTTAATTGGTGCTTTTGGTAGTTACTGACTATTTAAATATATGAGTCGGTGCCAAAATATATCCTCTTTAAGATTAGGAGATTAATTTGTTTATGTCTTTATTCTTGATTCAGAAATAAGACATTTTCTGTCATTAAAATTAGACAGTCGGCGCTTCTGCACTGTGCGCATATTCTCCGTACTTCGCATGCGTGCTTTCCTTAATGTACGCAATTCATGCAGTGCGTGATTTCCCCTACGTACGCATAGAGTGTATAAATACAAGTAGTTTTTCAATATAATCGAGTACTTCTTGCGCCAGCCTGCGGGCCTTACGCTATCATCTAGCGTCTTACGTACGCTCTTAAGCGTCTTTTTGGGTTACAGCATCTTATTGCTGTCATTTTACCTACCCCCTAGCTATATAAAGGTAAACAAAAACAATGGCAATGTGGAATGATAATTAACTAATGAATTATACTACGTAATACCATTTCGGGATTACGTCATATGAAGACCCCGCCAGTGCGCATGCGCTAATCTGCAATTCGTCAGTCGCGTGTATTTTCTAGTGAAAGGACGCCTTTCGTTTACCTAGAGAATTGCTAATTATCAGCGCAATCCCCGACCTTTACAGGTAACAATCCGACCTATCAGATTATTTTATATATTCTCGTTCTTTTGGAACAAATTTTTGTTCGAAATCTTGTATTTTCGAAGTGTAAATTTGAGTCGGAAATTACCATTTCCAAAATGGAAAGCAGCACGGCTGCATGCCGCCCGTCCGCGTCTCAGGCAAAGCCTAGCGCGGGAGCCACGGGCTCTGACGGGCTAAAGAAATCCAACTCTGGCGGTACGACCGCAGCTAGCAAAGCTAGCAAGAGTGGATCGGGGAAAGCAAAATCGAAGTCAAACTCGGAGCCACAGGCAACGGGCGAGACAGGGAAACAGAATGACCCAAATGGTCAGAAAGGGAAATCTACGGTTCCCTTATCCACATTTAACAACAGACTGGATAAAATGGAAGCGCTTTTAGCGCGAGTCGTTGAGGCGTTGCCCGTTGCGAAACCCACGGCTGCCACAGGTAGCTCGCTCCCATCTACTTTCCGCGGCCCCACGGGGGCAAGCGGCGAAGAAGATTACGTGCAACGGCCTCTTATCGAGCACGGGAATGACGTTCCGCCCACTGGGCTCATGAACTTTTACGGCCCGCCCGCTGATGCGGAGGCAGGCGCCGGCTCGGAAGACGAGACTTTTGACGCGGACATGCCGCAACCTGATCATTTTGTCATTCCCTCGATTGCCGCAAAATTTGCAATGGTATCGGATATTGGAGACCCGATTGAAGAAGAGGTAGCCCAATCCACTTCCTACCTTATGACACACCAATTAGAGGTGAAAGTTCTTGAAGAAGTCTCTGCTAAATATCCAGTTCCGAGCAATTGTCAGATAATAGATACACCAAAGGTGAACCCCCCGATATGGGACTATCTGCCTACGACGACTAAAAGTCGTGACCTGAAATTACAGAGAGTGCAAAGATCACTCACTCGTGGCATCTCTGCATTTACTCGCTCCGTTTCTACGGGTGATATTTCTGACACACAGCAAGATGCCTTGGCGCTGATTTGCAACGCCAACTTTGAGCTCAATTGCCTACGAAAAGAGCTAATTAAACCTGACTTGAATGCAAGGTTCACACACCTGTGCAAACCGACTCTGCCAGCCACACGGCTTTTGTTCGGTGATGACCTCGGCAAGCAGGTCAAGGATCTGAAAGATCAGCAACTGGCATCGGCCGGTGTGATGAGGGGAAAATCCAATCACCGCTTTGCTTCGCATCCCTACCGGGGACGTGGCTACAATGCACCGGGACGCCGCTGGGACTCACAGAGCCAAGCCCAGGCGTATTCCAGGCCAATGTCAGGATCGCCGAGTGCCCCTTTTTTAGGGTACAGACAGAACAGGAGGGGCAGACTGCCTCCGCACACTCAGACTCAGGCTCAAAGACAGCCACAGACTCAAGCGCCAGGTGCCCAAAAGGGCCCCTCAGGCCAGCAGAGGAGAAAGTAGAACTCCCAAGTCAAGACAAGGTGAGTGAACCACACTCTAATCATATTTCAAATGAAAATAATGACTTGACTAATAATGCTAATAACCCACAAGTTGGAGGTCGACTGAGTCTTTTTAAGAAAAATTGGCAAGAATTAACTACAGACCCTATTGTTATTAGGGCTGTCACGGGATACAAAATCGAATTTGATGAAGAAAAAGTCCAAGCCTTTCATGAATTGAAGGCCAGACAATATAAAAGAAGCGTCACTGACGCTAAATGCATACAAGAAGAGATAAATAGCCTCCATAGTAAAAATGTTATTGAGCCCTGTGATCATGAAGAGGGTGAATTCATTTCTAATATTTTTACTAGGCCAAAAAAGAATGGAGGTGTACGTTTAATCCTTGATCTCTCAGAATTGAATAAATGCATGTTGTATCAGCATTTTAAAATGGATAATATCCACACGGTGTTGGACCTTGTATCCCCTGACAATTACCTAGCCTCAGTCGATCTCCGAGATGCATATTACACAGTACCGATTCACTCAGAGGATAAGAAATACCTCAAATTTATTTTCAATGGTCAATGCTGGCAGTTTAAAGCATTGCCCAATGGTCTCAGTACTGCACCTAGACTATTCACGAAATTGCTAAAGCCAGTTTTCTCAAAGCTCAGACAAGCTGGTCATGTTGTGGTAGGATATTTGGATGACATAATCCTCATTGGAGAGGACAAAGAAAAGCTCATAGAAGCTGTCAAAGCTACCACTGACATCCTTGCGCAACTCGGGTTTATCATTCACCATGAAAAATCGGTACTGACACCCACCAAAGAGATTTTGTTCCTTGGCTTTGTTCTGAACACAGAAACTATGACAATCAGACTCCCAGAATGCAAAGCGCTCGAAATCGAACGCCTCTGTCGAGAACTTATTGATAATAAGGAGCCCTCTATAAGGCACGTTGCCAGGGTTATTGGGAAGATTGTTGCAACTTTCCCAGCGGTCCAATATGGGCCTCTCTTCTATCGTACTTTAGAAAGAGATAAAATTGCATCACTACAATTGAACAAAGGTCATTACGATAGGAAAATGACACTTTCAAATGAAGCCAAGGGCGAACTTCAATGGTGGGTCGAACATGTTTCGTCTTCATTCGCCCAAATTAGAAGACCTAAACCAGATCTTGAGTTGCGCACGGATGCCAGCGGAGCTGGCTGGGGTGCCACTAACCTCCGAACAGGCACAGGCGGTAGATGGAATGAAAAAGAGCTGCAAAAAGCAAGGCAGCATGGCATAAACTACCTCGAAACGGTAGCTGCCGGGTTTGGCATCAAATCCTTTTGTTCTGACATGGGAAATGTTCATGTACTGCTCCGTGTTGATAATGTAACTGCAGTAGCATACATCAACAATATGGGTGGATGCAAGTCCCCAGATTGTAATGAGGCAGCCAGAAACATTTGGAAATGGTGCATGAGTAGAAACATATGGGTATCAGCTGCCCATTTACCAGGGAAACTAAACACAGAGGCAGACCACATGTCTAGACACTTTAACCACAGGACAGAGTGGATGTTAAATGCAGATGCATTCAAAGAAATTGCACAGCAATTTGGTCCTCCAGAAATTGATCTATTTGCATCAAGATTAAATAAGCAAATTGATAGATACATCTCATGGCTGCCTGACCCTGGAGCTGAGACAGTCGATGCTTTCACAATCGACTGGAAACCATTGAGTTTCTACGCATTCCCACCCTTCTGCCTCATCGCAAAATGCTTGCAAAAGATAAAATGTGATGATGCAACAGGCCTGCTAGTAGTTCCTAACTGGCCTACACAACCGTGGTTTCCTCTGTTAAAAAGCATGATTATCGGGGAACCCATGTTCATTGCTAGAAGACCAGACTTACTAGCGCAACCAATTACTAATGAGCCACACCCTCTTAATAATCAACTTGATTTGCTTTGTTGCAGGTGCTGCGCCAGCCACTAGAAAGTAAAGGTTTAAGTGCAAGGGCTATCAATGTAATAGCAGCATCGTGGCGAGCATCAACAACTAAAAATTATGCCGTTTATATAAAGAAATGGAAGGCATACTGCCGTAAGAAAGGCTTGAACTATCTCCAGGCGAGATCAATTGAAGTCGTTGACTTCCTATCAGAACTTTTTGAAAATGAAAAAGCTAGTTACAGTGTCATTAATTCTGCACGCAGCGCTTTGTCTGCGTTTCTAGTACTCGAGGACTCGACGTGTTCAGTTGGAACTCATCCTCTTGTTAGTCGTTTTTGTAAGGGAACATTCCAATTACGCCCTCCAGCGCCAAGATATAAGGAGATTTGGGATGTGAACTTAGTGCTTAACCATCTACGGAAGTGGGCACCAGCGAATTCGCTCACGCTAAAAACTTTAACTATGAAACTGTGCACACTTATGGCACTGATATCGGCCCAGCGGGTCCAGTCTCTACACAGCTTGCATCTTGACTACATGAAAATCAAGGGCAGCGAAATTGTGTTTATATTTAAGGACCTCCTAAAACAATCGAAACCAGGGAATGTGGACTTCAACTTGAAAATGAAGGCATATCCACCAGACAGGAGGCTTTGTGTACTTAACTACTTGCGACATTACTTGCGCAGAACAGAAAGTATCAGAGGTGGTGAACGCTACCTGTTCATCAGCTTCAAGAAACCGCACAAACGCGTTACTACACAGACTATCGCCAGATGGGTGAAGGAAACGTTGACCTCGGCGGGGATCAACACAGACATCTACAAAGCACATTCTACTAGAGCTGCAGCTACTTCAGCAGCAAACAGTGCAAACCTACCTATCAAGCATATCCTAGCCCAGGCAGGCTGGTCTTCGGAAAGGACATTTCGATCCTATTACATGAAACCAGTGGAGAACAGGGGCGCTAACTTCACAGGTGCTCTCATAAAGTCTTAAACGGACACTCACGAGACACGGCCAGGTGTCAACTCGATGACATCACAATTGCAAGGTCAGTTGATTACCGTGTTACTAGCATATTTGTCATGTGCTACCTTTCTCTCAATAAATGTATTTTTACATTATATTGTTCTCAGGATTGGATGTGCCTGCTGAGCTTCGAAACTTCATATGACGTAATCCCGAAATGGTATTACGTAGTATAATTGAAAGATTAAACGAGAACTTGTTTGAGATTTAATCTCAATTATATAAGTAATAAAAATGAGGGATTACGTCCCTCCCGTACCCTCCCTTGTTTTGGGTATTAATTATAGTTCTCGTAATCTTTCTGTTGATTCAGCAGGCACATCCTCACTATCTACGAATATTGCAGATTAGCGCATGCGCACTGGCGGGGTCTTCATATGACGTAATCCCTCATTTTTATTACTTATATAATTGAGATTAAATCTCAAACAAGTTCTCGTTTAATCTTTCAATTACGCTGTATAGAGCGTCTTGCCCTTCGCTTAGGTATGCGAATTACTTTATATAAATAAATATTCCCTTACATTTTTGAGTCTTGAGAATTTATAAGATAAATATGCAAGTCTAATTATATAGACTGATAGCTTGCTTAAGATTTAGTGTAGCCTTACAAGTTAGACAGTGGCGAATAAATGATATTTGTATTTTGACTTGTACTCAGGTGAATAAAGTTCAAAACGTTTATTGTTCCTTTAAATACAAGTTTAATTAGAGTTTTATTGATTTTGCATTATTTGCATACGCTGAACAATCACCCCACACAAGATCTTTGAAATCCCCTTTCTATCCCTAAAACCATATATTTTGGTTAAAGAATCCATCGCCCACATTTATAAATAACGACCTAACGCTCTAGCGATTCCAAGTCTTACCGCTCGGACTCCGATTTAACATCCTTCACGAATCCTAGAGTATAACACCCTAAAGGTCGGGTTACGGTCACGACGCCCTCTCTCACGACATAATAAAACATTAACATCCTGCAACAATTCAAGACGAGAGATAGACAGACGGCCGTTACAATATCAATAATTAAAATATGTGCTTGGTCTGCAAGGCCGGCAGTGTCGTTGCACGTGCCCCCCAATAATTTGACAAAAACAATAACAAACTTAAGAGGTTAGTCTGTGAAAAATACATTAGATTAGTCCGTAGACAATTTTCGAAGCCGAGACCGAGAAATATTAGCATTTTAGAGACCGAGACCAGGATTCTTCAAAATGTTCGAGACCGAGGCCTTTAATTGGTAATGATGGTCGAGACCGCTAAAATGTGGTTTGGAGACCATCTAAAAGTCGTAAAAGGCCAAAGTTTCAATATAATCATAAATACAATACAAGCGGGAGTCCTCGAGTTAGCCTTGTATCTTACATGTTTTAACCAATTATAATATGCTACACCGCAGTGGCGTAATGAGCCGTTCGCATAGAATAATGGCAGGGTTGCCAACTTTGAGCAAGTGGTGAATCTGGGCATTTGCGAAGGGAGCGAAGCGACTGAGCGGGGGAGGGTGTGGGAGAGGGTGTCCCCCTCTTTTGCATATTGAGACTTAAAACTGTGCAATCTGGTGCATACCTAGGAAGGAAATACGGACTTGACTCCACATACTATTATGTGGGTAAGTGCGTCATGATTCTACTGACTGGAAACAAAAAGTTATGTTTATTTTGGGAAGAAAATATCATGTACAATATGCAACCCAAACATTATATACAGACATATACAGTTCAAACATTGCACCAAATGCCACATTATTTATGTTACAAAAACATGAACAATGTTAACCAAGCGTATATAATTATATAGACAAGACCGATTCCTGAGGGAGCGAAGGCGACCGAGAGGGGGTATTGTTTGATGGGAGGAGGTGTCCACCCTGGCACGGTAAGGGAAATTTGTACTTGAAATTATGCAATCTGGTGCATACTTAAGTTGAAAATTCGACTTGACACGAAGTAGAATCAGATTTATCATGTCTCAATAAATGTATAATCAAATTAGAAGTAAGTCATGATTTAATTAATTAATTAATTATTTATTTATCTATTTTTTATTTATTTTTTAATTACTATTATTATTATTATTATTATTATCATTATCATTATTATTATAATTATAATTATAATTATAATTATGAATATTATTATTATTATTATTATTATTATTATTATTATTATTATTATTATTATTATTATTATTATTATTATTATTATAACAATTACTATTATTGTTATTATTACTTATTTCTATTTATTTATTTTATTTTTTTTGTTGGGGGGGGGGGGGGGGGCAAGAGCCTCCCCCAAGCCCCCCCCCCCCCCCCCACCAGTACGCCAGTGTTATTCCCTCTGTGTGCCATGCTCGATTGTTTAGTAGACAAGCAGTTTTCAGCAGTATTTTCCAAATACAAATGTTATTAATATGACTGTTCCAAGTTGAATTTGAATCAATCATTACACCTAAGAATTGTGTAACTTCTTTTTCAAGCATGTCATCTATACATATGATGACATAAACAGTACCCTGGGGTACCAGACGAAAATCCGCCATTTTGTTTAATTATTTATTTAATTTTTAGGGCTGTACTGTGGGTATAGCGTGCATACAATTGCGCGCTGCACTGCATGCACAACGCAATACGGTTGTACTTCGAGTGGACACAAGATGGCGCTACACAACGCGGGATACCGGGGTACAACGGTACCCCGGGGTACTGCGTGTGTCATCATATATTAAAATGAAGTGCATGTTTCGAGTGTATGTTTTTGAAATACATACACTCAAAAAACAGAAGTGCTGTTTTTAGCACTTGGAGGGCTACATTCAGCACCTGTTCGGTGCTCGCATAGGGACAGCACCGCCTGTGCTGGTTTGGCACTAGTACAAGTGCTAGTTTAGCACCACTTGAGGTGTTACCGAATTTGCACTTTTGGTGCTGAGAAATCCACATTGTGTGTGATGAATAAAACCCATAGTGCTAAAAGATAATACGGGGGGAGGGGTGGCTTCCGTTAACTCAGAACTTAATTTAGCTCATATGTATTTCGTGGTAAAAGAAGCAGGATAAAGATGTCCAATAGTAGGATTCGAACCTTGGATCCCACGCGTCCAAGTCAGACGCGATACCGACTGAGCTAACTCGCATCACGGGAAGCCGAGTGCACTCTAACGAAAGTATCATACAGTTTCTATTGTTACGAATTTAGCACGTTATGGTGCTGTTCTCACAGCACCAGTTTTTAGCATCGATCTTTTAGCACCTCGCAGACTTTTCTTCACACTTGTAGTGCTAAATTAGCTGCTCCAGGTGCACGATCGCGAGCAGCACTCGTTTTTTAACACCTTCATTTTTAGAGTGTATAATTCGTTTTTATTAATATTTAGAGAGAGTTTGTTGGATTCGAACCAAGATGATAATATACTTAATTATAAATTGAGGGTTGTGATAAGAATATTTAAGTCTTTATGTGAATAAAATACGTTAGTATCATCTGCGAACAAAACGTATGGTAGGAGTTGTGATGCATTAACAATATCATTCATATATATTAAAATTACATTGCTGCTCTCTACCCAGGTGTATAAATGGGGACCCGGTAGGAGGTGAAAGCCTTTATGTGAAAGATCTTCTCAATGCCCATGAGCCGCTTGGAGGGAATGCTCCCCATGGAGTGGAGATGGTGCACACAATGTGTGCTGGTTTGCATTGTAACCTATGACCGGGGTAATAATATCATTGTAAAGCGCTTAGAGATGATTATCAATCATAATAGGCTCTATATAAATCAAGTTGGCCCTATATATTATATTATAAATTATGTTAAAACAATAATTAAAATGTATTGGAGTATTACATCCAAATTATACGAAATCAATCTTAAACGTGAATGTGGAGAACAGCACGCTAAGAAAATCGAATTTGAATAATGACCACTTGACCGGTAAAAGCAAAAAAGTTCCGCAATTCAAGTTTGAGCGTAATTACTCTCTTGTCCTTATACATGAATAAGGTATCATTGAAAAGCCTGTTTTATTTCTCTTTACATGGATTGATACCCCATTTGTAATGGTTATGTAATTATGGAATGTGCATTACACCTAAATATGGGGCCCGGTCAATATTGGAAAGTTGCAAAATGCATCGTTATTGTGTGACTATTCAACACACATGTAAATCCCCAAACAAAATAGAATTACCATTGACAATAACGTTGTATTTTGCGACATTTCGCTTTTGACACGGCTCCATATTCAGCTCTGCTGCACATACCATAATTACATTATCATTACAAATGAGGCGTCGATGTAAAGGGGAATGAACATGCTTGCCAATTATATATCAAATTCGAGTAAGATCGTTTGATACAATAATAAATATCAACGTTCAAAATTGAATTGCGGGACTTTTTTAGAGGGGTTCATATTGCAATTACCTGTTTTCTCTTCAACGTCATCATGGCCATTCTCACTCCAGATGTAAAATAGCAACTGCAATTCCTGTTCTGTCGACAACACGTGATGAGCTTTGTAAGTCCTTTTCTGTCTATTCCTGTTGACGAATCGCGATCAGCTTTAAAAGTATACAGGTGAACGTAAAACAAATTGAACACAACTCTTGACCATGGACAGATGGATATCAAGAAGTAATCAAGTGGTACGATGATCATGTAGTATCATCGATCGCAGCTCACTGAGCGGGTAATTTTGTTTGCATTCATATACGTATGAACGTATCCGAGTAAAGGAGATGTGAGTAATGACTTTATTTATGATGGATTTTGTTTTTCTCGCCAAAACGCTATTATATAATTATATATTCATACGCGTATATGGAATATTCTCTTATCAAACATAGGTGTAGGGGCACGTTCTTCCCAGGAGGGCTGTGGTCTTTTGCCCGAATTTTCGAAATTTCACCTGACAAGTAAAACAAAATAAAAAAAAGGTCCTCGCCTCTTTGATCCCCAAAAATTACATATTTGCAATTGTTTAGTCCAAAATGACACGATTTTGCTAAGCAGTTTTTCCCGAATTTACATGACATGTCACTGCCCGAATGTAACATGACCCTGCCCGAATGTAACATGATTTTGCCCGAATATGATTTTACCCGAATATAGGACATTATTTTGCCCGAATATGACATGACTTTGCCCGAATATGACATGACTTTGCCCGAAAATATGACATGACTTTGCCCGAAAATGACATGATTTTGCCCCAATGTGAAATAATTTGCCCGAATTTCAGGTGCGTTTCGACCAAACATGGCCGTTTTAAAAACTCCAGGGGGGGGGGGGGCTGCCCCGCCCCCGCCTCCTACGCCTAAGTTATCAATGTACGTGGACGCTTTGTCATGACAACCTGCGCAGTTCTTCCATCGCATTTACGTATCATGGCCACCGATCTATACCACTGGATACAGCAACAGCGCCCCCATCATGAAGCCAGCGACAGTGTCCGAAATATCTAAAAGTACTCCACCAAAATAAAGTGCTCCATTCACTTGCGTGTTATATCTGTCATTTTCGAGGACTCAAAACGCAATATTCTGGCATCGTGAGTTTTATTTGATGGAATGAAAAGGAAGTTTGATTACTGCAGAAGAGCCCTATATTGGTGAGTAAATGTATTAGGTGTGACAAAAAGCAATATTGATTTATTCACTTGTGTCTTTACGTTTTACATGTGCCCCACATACTATTAATTGTGTCATGTCTTCAAGCACCTGGGCAATTTAGTGGCGAATCACCAGTAGCGTAGACAGGTTCTTACACCTGGGGGGGATGATTTGCTGTTCAGTTCACCGGACCAAGACTAATTTGTTCGCGGCCGAGACCACCTGCCCAAATATTTTGAGAC
>JBAMJV010010199.1:0-15745 GCA_037951105.1 Echinarachnius parma | reverse complement strand
ATTTTTGATTGATTTTATTTGTTTACATTATCTAAGATAAAATTAAATGCCTTGCAAATTTTATGAAGCAATATTCTAGGAAACAATAATTACCGCATGGAATTAAATTTTAAAAGCAAACAAAATAGACACCCACAGAGTGATAGAAAGTACACACACCTTTCAAAATTAAACCAATACTTCTAGTTTCTATAGTAACGTATGTTTTGCTTCGTGTATTTTTTCTTGATTCAACAGATCAAGTTCTACCAGTATCAAGGTGAACAGACTGCGTGGACAGCAAGCCAGATGACTCAAGCAATGATTTAAGGGACCCCATGGAAGATCGGCCATGTCTACAAATACGATGCTGAATAGGCACACACACATCAGGACAATTATAAAAACAGAAAATGAGTCATTTGTTATACACAGTAAAAACCTGTGTTTAGTGGCCATCCATGGGAACCAAGAAAATAGGCCACTGTAGAGTGTAGACAGGTGATTTCTACATGGGTTCTCTACCTTTTCCTCTGCATTAGATCACTTTTGTGGCCATTGCAGGCAGGATATAGTTGCTATCGACAAGTGGTTTCTAAAAGGCAGGTTTGACCTCTTTTTGTTTGTAATTACACATGGCAAGACAGCCAACAAAAAGTTGAATAAGGTGAGAGGTTTAATTCTGGGCCGGTATTTGATTCCATACTAGTCAACATGTAGCTTAAGTAAATTCCTTTGCCAACATTGAGCTTTGATTATTTCATCAACTGAAAATGTTGCCCAAATTTTGGTGTCATGTCTTCAAATATTTAATTTAGACTTACTGAAATAAAATTATGAAAAACGATTTTAATACAAGTTCTCAGCCTAGAAAATGCTAAGTAAACTTTGTATTAGAAAGTATTGAATTGAATACCAACCCTGGGGATTATTATTTGTTTTACTGGTGCTCAATTATTGGTTCATTTAAAAAAAGTCTTCATTAGATTAAATATTTTAAAAATCACATTTTTAAATGTAATAATTACATCACAAGTTACTGCCGGGAATTATAAAAGGGATAGTTGAGTTCTGGTAGAGAGAGTACAGTTTTAGTCAAACTGAATTTTAGTAACCAAAACCTACACCATTAGGCTACCATGATTACAATACAAACTAATTTTATAACTCCACCATGCTCAAAAGGAATACAAAATTACAAACGATTAAGTAAAAAGCCTGTTATCATTTAAAAAGAGCTGTTTAAACTAAAGAGGGCGCTTTCAAAAAAACACATTTGTTTAAACCATTTAAAATAAAATATTGTGCATGTGATGTTTTGTTAAAATAGTAATTAGATAGAGAGATAATCAACAACTATCTAAAGAACCTCTTGAAAAGAGGAAGCATTTTAAAACAAATTTTAACGGCTGATTCAAAATTATCGGATTCTTGTGGGGCCCCACATTTATTACAAATGGTTATGTTTATGAATATTTCAGCCGTTTGTGAACCGATTTTGATCAAATAAAGTTTATTCTTCCATTAAAATTGTATGCTCTTTCAAATTTGACACTCAGTTTTTCATTTTCTCACAAAAAATTATTTTGTGTAGCGCCCTCTCTACCAAAACTCAAAACTTAAAGATGTTTTTTGTTAAACAATATATTGATGCAATATGTATCATACAGTAGCAAAGGGGTTAGTAACATTCTCTTTTATTTCAGAACACTTTTGCACAGACTTAATACATCAGGATATATGGTGTTAATATTTCAAACAGTATAGCTATAATGAATCAATAATTTGATATACAGCATTCGTTACTTTAGAAAAATTTTCTAAGTAAACTTAATTAACCAAAATTAATTTCTTGCATTGCCCCATCCATCTTGTGTAATCTATATTTTGATTATATTAACCCATTTTGGTAATAACAATATGACTATAGTTTTTAATTTGTCAATTCTCCCTACCATAACTCATATTATATAATAATTGATATTTTATTGAAATAACATTTATACTTATTTATTGTTAGTGAATGTGTATATATTCTGGGTTTTAAAAAAAAGTATAATTATACAGTATTGTTTATTCATGTAACTTTCAAAAAATAATTATTTTTTTTGGTAAACCAAATTATTAGTTACAGAATATTTTGTGTGCGTTTTAATCTTATATCAAAGTGTATGTGTATTATAGTAGGACCTCAATTATGTTATTGTATTTTATCATGTTTGGATGTTATTATTTTCAATGCAATGTTTCAATTGCTGTGCATGTATTTATTATTTTGTTAATGTCAAATTTTGTATATTTTCCCAATCAGCCTTTACCTGCCTACTCGACGATTAAGCTACTTGCTTCATGCCTCTTTTAGATGTTTGCCGTTACATTTCATGTGTACATTTTGTGTATGAACTCTGTTTGAAAAAAACAACAACACTGAATTGAATTTGAGATTTCAAACTGTATAACTTGCATTAAAATATCATAATTATAAATGTAAATTGAAGAAATATGGGGTCAGTAACATAGTGTGGTCAAAAGAATTGGGGAGGCACATAGATTGTTGTGGGGGCAGACTTATTCTTATGTTTCTCCTAGTTTTTTGTGTCAAATAATTGCATGGGGGCAAATGGCCCATTTATAATCTTGTTATGGTCTATAGATATGACATTGTTTTTGTAAAATAATTGGGGAGCGTGCCCCCCCCCCCCCCCCCCCCCTCTCCCCCGGAGTTATACTGGGTTGGTTATATTTTCTTTGGTCTACTTAATTTATATATGACTGTTGTTGTTTTTAAATTAAATGTTAATGGAAACCTATAATGAACATTTATCATGTATATTTATGTATGTGTGGTATGAGAGGGTGTGCAATTAAAAGTGAATGCTGTTTAGAAGTGTATTCTGACAGGCCTACAATTACTTATTACTTAATCTTTATTATGGAAAATACTGCTGAAAACTGCTTGTCTACTAAAAAATCGCCAATGTGGTAAAATGAGAGTCGTATACAGCCTAGCTTTCGATCCTAGCAGAATCTTCGTCAGGGCACAAATGACAAATAATCTTTATTACATACAGGCTATGATGACATGCATGTGCAGTAATGATATGACTACGATGGTGAATGACATCAATTAAGTTGTGATGGTTTATAATTAGTGATAAGTTTGATAGTGATGTTGGTGGTGGCACACATTAGAACCAGAAGTAACCTGTTGGATTTATTTAGTTGAATTTGTTGTTGTTTGTTTGTTTATTTGTTTGTTTGTTGTTGTTGTTCTTTTTTTTTTTGGGGGGGGGGGGGGGGGTCAATAACTTAATTGCTGCTCTCTAGTCTTGTTGACGATAAAGACAACAATCTAAACCATTAAATTACCTAATCCATAAGAACAATTTCCACCAAATATAAAACAGTTTAGCATGCCAACTTACACCCCCATACACAATTGGCCCCATAACAGTAGGATTTTTGTCTTTAATATGAAGACTAAATCAGAACTCAAAGCTGTACATGATACATTTAGCAAGGGAAATAGTTATATCCATAGAAATCCATAAGAACAATTTCCACCAAATATAAAACAGTTTAGCATGCCAACTTACACCCCCATACACAATTGGCCCCATAACAGTAGGATTTTTGTCTTTAATATGAAGACTAAATCAGAACTCAAAGCTGTACATGATACATTTAGCAAGGGAAATAGTTAACTGATGAAATGATAAAAAAAAAAAACATAATACTAGACTAGCTGTATTGGAGAGCATAATCAACATTGTAGGCGTACGTAAACACTATACACGTGCTTTTATGAGAGAAAAAACATCTCATGAATAATAATGATATGCTAATGAGAAAATTTGTGCGTAAATATGCAAATCATATAAATACAGCGCGCAAGTTGAACTGCGCATGCTCAGTAAAATTTCGCTGCTGTACAGTTTCAAAACACTTCAAATACTTTTACGTGAGAAATAACATTACATGGGATCATCCGGCGCCTCATGAATATTCAAGACCTAGATAAATCGCTTCTAATTTGACAGATTTTTTGGCCGAGTTCACTCTCTAGTCTTTATATTATAGTTACTCTATGAGTATTACCATAGAACTAGAACTAGAACTAGTCAGACAGGCATAAATAATACCGGTATTTAAAAAATCACATACGCATGCGCAATGCGCCGAAACATTCTGCGCGCGATACGCCGTGACGTAACAATAGGAGATTGAATGATTAAAGTTAGCGACTATATTAGCCATAGAGCATTTACTTGTACGGGTACAACATCACAATTGTTGCTAATCTCAGGTATAATTACGGGATTTTCGCGGGATTATTTAAAATCGGTGTCAGACAGAAAAATCCCACAAATAATACCGGTATTATTTGAAATAATCCTGGTTCGTTGCGGGATTTTTCGCGGGATTATTGGTGTCAGACCGCAAATAATCCAGAAATAATACCGATCTTTAACAAAATATCGATATTTTTTGCTCTGTCTGACACCGCCTAGCTGTTTTCACTGTCATTTTTGAGGCATTTTCATGCACGCACGCTGGCAAGTAAACTGCGCGAATTTAACTGCGCGAAGTTTTGTGCCGTGCGAAGTTTGGTACCCCCACCATACATTTTTTTCGAAGCCCAGAACAAGATCAGTCAAAAGCCGAGACCGATACCATCGGCTGAGAGTCGTGTAAGCGTGTGTGTGTGTGTGGGGGGGGGGGGGGGGGAATGTCCGTAGAAAATTGTTGAAGCCGAGACCAAGAATCTTCCACATTTGTAAGGCCGAGACAAGGATCCGTCAACAAATTTCGAGGCTAAGCCCATTGGTAACGATGGTCGAGACCGCTAAATCCAGACCAGTTACAAGTGGTAAAGAAGGGGGGGGGGGGGGGGGGGGGGGCAGGAGTTCGACCAGCAATGTTTGGTCAAGGGGAGGGGGGAGGGGTGACCCCACCACCCCCCCCCCCTAAGTACGCCTATAGTTTCAACCATGTTTAATTTAAAATTGTGCGTGTCATGTTTGGTTGAAATAATGATTCAAAAGAGAGATCATGAACATGAAGTATTTAAATACATCTTTTGTTAATTGTTGTAAGTATTTGTGTTTAATGCTGTCAACGGTTGTTCCAAAATTATTGCATTTGTGTAGGGCCCCACAACCATTACAAATGGATATATTCATGGATATTTTAGCCGTCTCATAACCGATTTTAATCAAATGAAGAAAAAAATGATTTTGTGTATCGCGCTCTATACCAACACTCATCATTCTGTCCCTTTAAAACACGGATAACCACTTATAAAGCGGTAGAATAGTTTTGGTAAGGCTGAACTTTAGTAACCAAACCTGGACAGTAACATTATAAACTAATGGTTATAACTCCACCATGCTCAAAATTTATACAACATTACAAACGACTAAGTAAAAAGCCCCTTATCATTCAAAAAGAGCCATTACAACACAAGAGGGCGCTTTCTAAAAGGCATTGGTTTCAACCATTTTTCATACAAAATTATGTATGTGATGTTATATTGAAATAATTATTTAATAGAGAGATCATCAACAACTATTTAAAAAACGCTTTTGAAAATTTTTGAAAAAGTGCAAGCATTTTTTTAATTTTTTGAAAAAAGCGTCTAATTATTTGGGCCCCAAATAATTATAATATCAGATATATTTATTGATATTTCAGCCGTTTCTGGGTCGATTTTGACCAAATAAAGTTTATTCTGCCATTAAAACTGCATGTTCTCTCAAATTCGACACTCAGTTTTTCATTACCTCACAAATTTGTTTTGATGTGCAGCGCCCTCTCTATCTACCAAAACTAAACTACCCCTTTAACTCTATTCTCTACATTTTAGGGTACGCTGATCAACGACTGTTGTGCGTCCACGTTCTGCGGCCCCTGTGTGCAGTGTCAGCTGGCCCGTGAGATAGACGCCATCAAGACCGGACGTGTTCAGGCTTAACTCTTTGTGCGCTGTGCAGTAGATACCCCCGTGGACAGATTAGTTTAGGCGCTTGTTCAAACGTGTACACATCACATACATGTTGCACTTTTCTACTCCATCAATGACACCACTTTTGTAGGTACATTGTTGTGTTAAATACTGTTTATGATTGCTCTCGATTTGCTGAAGAGTCGCCTGTGTCTGCGTCCTTGCCATAGCCGTTTCTACGAGAATCAATAATATATTCATGGTCTGAGTTATAGTTTCTTCAAAATGTCATAAAACAGATGAGTGCACTTCTGCCATGTATATTTGCAATGAGACATCGACTGCTAACACTTGATATGTTCAACTTGTTACGTCACTAGAACGATCCTGTATTTTTGGTCCGCAGAGCATTTTAGTATCGATCCTGAGTTGGGTTTTCTAATTGCTTGTTCTGTTGGATCTCTGAAGGACATGGTCTTTTAACATATATGATAATAATATTTAAGCCCATAGTTCTCGTATCATTTACAATTTCCAACATTGTAATATTCTTCGCGTACTAGGTACTTTCATAGTTACACAACCATTTTAGACTAGCTGTACTTTTTGGCTGAACAGACCATGTCAAAACACAAACATAATTGTACGTACTTGTCTTGTGTCTATGGTTTGGGGGTTAACACATTTAGCAATAAAAGTATAAATTTGCACCCATAAAGGGACTGTTCCCCTTTTACAAATCGTCTGAACAGTTTCAAGTCGACGGATGGGTGTGAATGTAACACGCACACAAAAAATCAGATCTAACAGCCCTGTAATTTGGATTCTACGAATGAAAAACGAATGAGTCCCTCCATCAAACTATATATCGGTCAATAGACAAATGATAGAGGAGTTTAACTGATTTAGCATAATATTACAACAATACTGTACTTATTCTTGTAAAGGTATTGTGAAGCCGTCATTTGTAAAGGTATGTCACGAAAAAAAGATCTAAAAAATGAATAATATATAACTATACATTTTGAATAGTAATCGCTTACCCATTGTTATTTGTGCGCGGGTCACTGCTAGCGCGGGTTACATAGCGCTGTGGCAATCCGTGGAATCCGTGAGCGAACTTTCTCGACGGGTGAATACACGTATAATGCACAATTAACCGTTGGACGATGGTTTATTAGATTTGGGTCTATAACTCCACGAAAAAAGAGATTACATGCCCTAATTTTGTCAGGCATGCTATTAAATGACAGTTTCTTTCATATAAGACAATAACCTCGCAACTTTTGAAATTTGGCATGCAGAAGAGGGACTGTCCCTTTAAGGGTATGTCGTATGCAGCCAAAAGTGGGTTTTGTCTCATAATACCGCAATTTGCGGTGCATAATTGCACCCTAAATGGTGCAGTTATTGTAGTAGAATTTTGCTCACTAATGTCTTGAGCTAACGTATATCATGAGCTAACGTCGACTTGTATATTTCGACGGCATTATCCAGTACATACAATCATTCTATTATGCATGGTAAAGCTTGTTTCCCACTAAGTCATTGTATTATATTGTTAATGTTCATGTTTATTACACTAATAAGTTGTTTTCTTCGACTTTGTTAAGCTGTATTGACAAGAGGACATTGATATGGTACCATTTTCTTAGTAAAATCGCTGTTGAATACTTAGTTTGTGCATTGTATTAACCGTATGGGTTTATTTTATGTAAACATTTTCCACTTACCTGCCATGTTAGATATAACGCGTTTTACATCACTATTATAGGCTGATTACACAAATGCCATTCGTGCCTTTAAAAGGTTTTTACTTTCTATGCTTTCTTCCATAATAATTTACTTTGTAGTCGACAAGTTAATGTTGTTGGTTTTAATTGTCATATTTATGACAATGTATGAACACTTTCTCACGTTTTTAGACTTAAAGGGATAGTTGAGGGATAGAGGGCGCTACAAAAAAATATTCGTTTTGTGAGATAACAAAAACCAGAGTGTCAAATCTGAAAGAGCATACAATGTTAATGACAGAATAAACTTTAGTTGATCAAAATCGGTTCAGAAATGGCTGAAATATACATAAACATAACCATTTGTAATAATTGTGGGGCCCATAATTATTAGATAATTTTGAACCAGCCGTAAAGAAATTTTTTTTAAATGCTTATTTTTTTCAAAAATTAACAACAGAGGTTTTGTAATAGTTGTTGATTATCTAATCCTTATTTCAAAAAACATTGCATGCATAATATTTCATTTGAACTGGTTAAAACCGATAAGTTTTAACTAATCTTTTTGATTGATAACAGGTTTTTACGTAGTAATTTGTAATTTTGTATTCCTTTCTAGCTTGGTGGAGTTATGACTATTAGTTTTAAATGTAATGTTGCAGGCGTCGTTACTAAAATTCAGTTTGACCAAAACTGTACTCTCGTTACAAAAAACTCAACTATCCCTTTAACATAAAGGAAGCACCATTTCATTGCATCGTGGAAATGTACTCAAGAGTTTACCACTGTACTGATATTGGTGGTTCGTTATTTCATAAAATAGTGTTTTAGTCTGATGAACAGACTTGTATATAATGTACTAACATTAAAACATGTTTTTTTTACAAATGTGATATTGTGTTAACCCTTGTATTTGTTTATGATCCAGTGTTTAAAGCATACGCAAATGTATACATAGTATACACATAGTGATACCTCGTTCTTTAAAAGGACTTAGTAACATTGTCAAAATCCTCAACTTCAATTGGAATTCTAGCGGTTCCCTCATACCTTGTTGTATTCGTATGAACAACAAAATAATAGGACAGGTTTCGGTTTTTCAAATTTCCCTTTCGTTAAACAGATATACGATTGAAGTGCTCAGATGTTTAAATTATCCACTGGATCATCTAAACCGTGTACAAAGTGAGTGCAATGTGTTAGAGAATATCACTTTGCATTTTTTGCTCCTTACTCGGCCATAATAAAACGTCCATTTAACTTGAAATTTTCACACAACACCCAGTGGACATATCAGATAACAACAATATATATTGTATCAATTATTCATCACTTTTTGCGCATGTCAACAAAGTTTCTAGATCCCTTTAACTTGTTGCATTCGGGTATCGGGTGGGCCATGCTCAAAGTCGATGGCAATGTCAACACTCTCGGAGGGAACGGGTGAACAAGGACATTGGGGTCGTGAATATCGGGTATCGGGTTATTTCAGGGTAAACAAGACAAACGAATGAAGAGCTTTGTTAATAGCAAAAACAGTTACCCTGTTACGAAGGGGGTGGAGTGTGTTTTATCAGAGCTCATAATAACGAGGATCCACTCTAATTGATTTACAATTTCATTGCCAACTGCTCAAAATGTCCTTCTTTTCCAGGCTTTGACACCACTATTGTCATTGACTGATTATTCAAAGAATCCTTGCCTAAACACTTTCGATTGCAATAGTTTTAGAACAGACTTCTGAATTTCCCGACAGTTCCTTATTACTCGATCGTCCAGTACACATATTAATTGTATTAAAAGTTCGGTTTATGCAAAATGTGAATACAAATTTACAAAATAAAATAAATATATGGACTTTGGAGTTATTTTGACCAGGGTAAACACACAATGACAACAGATCTTGGACCAGCAAAAATACCTTTTTATGAACTGTTGTTTTATATCAGAGCTTTTTATAACAAGGTTACACTATACTTGCAAAAGGCTAAAGTTATTTTCAAAGCTACTGAACCGTATAATTCGAAAACACCCACACGGCCACAGCAAACATACAGACACACACGCCCACAAACAAACACACAGACATACACACACACATGCACACACACACACCCACACGCCCACAATAACAAAAACACAGACACCCACGACCACAAGCAAACACACGGACACACACATGCACGCAAGCACACACATAAACACACACACACACATACCCGTAAATCGTGTCAATCGAGGACCTAAATCCTTGTACTATGCAAACGTGGACACACTAATATGTGTCACATTGATATTCTGCGTCCAACCGAGGACTATTGTGTATGTGTTTGACTTTCTGCGTCCAACCGTGGACGTACGGGGTGCACGTTAATTTTTCCGGATTTTCGATGCGCGCGCATATGAATGGCATATGAATTAGCAATCCTTTGCACTAGTTAAGTAAACGAGGACGGTCCACGGTTGGAAATGTGTCCGTGGTTGGATAGTAGTGGCATATATTATGTCCTCGGTTGGGGGTGCTTACAGACTCGCACAGACACACATACACACACGCGCAAGCACACACTTACATACGCAAACAACATACACTCACACACACACACATGCATGCATAATTTATTGTTATATGTTATAGCGTGCTCATAATTTTCACCTTATACCGAGCACGTGCGGCTGTACTAATACCCCTAATAACGTATTCCGAATAGATCTTCACAACATTACTGGGTTCGATTTCTTTCTTTTTCGACAACAAGAAACTTTTGTTATTCATCTTTTAGTACACCAATTCTTAACAAATTGACTGGGTTAAATTTCTCGTAATAATTTTTTAAGCGACTGAGGTTCAAAAGTGAAATTTCTCTTCCCATAGACATAACACGCGGGGTAGCGCGTTGCATAATGGGTGTACAGCTTATGCATAATTCATTAGGGTCCAAAAGATTGGAAAATCATGCTTTTCAGAAAGATTGGAAAAGTAATCTTGCGCCTGACTGCTATAGAGGGCGTTGAATGAAATGAATGAAATGCTTGTTTCTGAATTGGTTGACGCGCGCTGTTGGTTCAGCGGGTCCATCTTCCGGTTGTGCTACCTACTTCCGGTCGTTTACACTGCGTGCATTTTCTATGCACGAACGCCGAATTTCCTACAGCTACACACGAAGAATTCATCAAGTTTTGCCGGCTATTTTTTATCATTATTTTAATCCGCAACGGAATCCCATAACGAAAAAAAAAAAAAAACTCTAAACTATAATTTAAATCAATGTTTGAACCACTTTCAGACCCGTTCTTAAAAACGACACATCGTGATTTTGGGCTGATTTCAATAGGAAAACTATTCAGGCGCGCCTCTACCGGAAGTAGGCATCACAACAAAAGTAATATAGCGCCGCCATCGGCGAATATCTTACAGCTATTGTCGATCCCTCGAATTGAGGTGTGTGCAGGTATCTCTGAATGTATGGGGCTCAAAATGACATGTTGCAAAGTGCACCGTTTTGCCGTTTGATATGTGCTAAACAGGGCATACTTACACGGTCAAAGAAGGCGCTAATTTATGCAAGTTTGGGCCAGTTTGCGTAGGTTTAGGGAAATTTGATGCATTTTCAATACATCAAGTTTGAGAGTATTCCTGTACTGCACACGCACAGCATAATCCTTACAAATGAGATATCATATTGAAGATAAATTAAAGAACTTTCCGATAGTGCAAAGTATAATGATGATAGAGTTATGTTTAAACAAAAATATCTTACGGTAATCTTGAAACAAGAAGCCACGGTATCAAATTCATAGCATTAATGCGCCCCCATATCCGGCTTTACTGCACACACCCCGATAGCAATTACAGTTGAGACATAATTCTAAGGGAAAATAACCATGCTTTCACATTATGCTAAATTTACTGATGATTATGCAATTAATAGATGATTATCCAATTAATAGTCGATTTTCGATGCAACGCCCTCAATTTCACGAAATTAAATGCATTTTGCAACATTTCACTTTCGACCCTCCCCCATAATTATTCAGCTATACCATGTATCTATTTTGCTAATAAAATCGTAACGGACATGATCGTTTTGAACTAGACGGAAAGAATGTGGAAATCTGACACGGTAAAACAAGGACACTAAAACATGAGGAATGTGACATACTACCTAACCTTATCTAAAGACCCAATATGCCTTCTATGATAGTCATTAAAGTCATAGCCGTACGGACACATGTTTCGTGGGGGGGGGGGGGGGGGGGTTGACGCCTTTTGTCCGATGATAACATCCTCTTACCATTTAGTAGGACGAAAATGTCTTTGCCTAATTCTAAAATCTAAAATTATTTTGTCTAAATATTACATGATTCTGCCAAAATATGACGTGCTTTTGCCTGAACATGAAAAGAGTTTGCCAGAATACGACACAATTTTGCCCGAACTTGGATGTTTATTGTACCCGAATATGGACGTTTTCAAAACTCTAGAGGGGCAGCATACTGTCTCCTAGCCCCCGCCTCATACACCTATACATTGTAGGCAGTTGTTAATTTGAGAGTTTGGTGCTAAACGACGTTCTCCACCAATGTCCACGGGATAAACTGGCCAGTCTCAAGACCTGCGCGCTCGGATCGTTCGCCCCTCGCTAACGCGGGTACGTTGTCTTGACAAAAGACTACACAACTAGGTGGCTTAGGCCTAGGCCTAGGGCCTGGGGCGCGGCGGCCGGGCAGGTGAAAGTATTTTGCTAAATTTGTTGGGCATTTTGCAGACCTGTACCTACATGTATGTTGCGTAGCTGCTTGCTGGTTACTGGCAACTGTGTTACCATTGGATTTTTACATTTGATGTGCTGATAAGCTGTTGGGGTGTGGTAAGATTGCTCAATGTTGGTTTTACGAGGTTATTGTTAAATATTCACGATCACTCGATTGTATTGTTTAATTAAGCGTAAAAGTAGCTATTTAAACAGGCAAGGTTACCGCGTAACTAAATGCTGAGCTGTTTTGGTGAGCTATAATAATTGTGAGATATGATTTTTGTTACGAGCTTAAGAAGTTAAGTTATTGCTATATGATATTCAAGAGGGGCAACCAGTTTGAGTATACATAGACTCTAGAGTATTCTTTAAATGTTGCTGCATTGTCATGAGTTGATTGTGAGATCGTTTGATATCTGTTTCGAGAGGATGTATTTGCTGAATTATAATTATATTTATAACAATTATCCGGTTTTAGACCGACAAATTAATCTCTAAAATGCCGACGGTCACTCCACTAACCGCACTCCTTTTTGTACGAAGTCACATTGGCTTAGACCTGTCAATCGACTTCTCATTATTATTATAATCAGTACTACTACTAGTATTTGAAAATTACGTATAACACCAAATTGGTTGTACTACGTACAATCGTGTACTAGTCCAGAGTGCAAAGTCCAACTTACACGAATACATCCATCTTATTCTTACCGTACCGTACACGTGTATGATCTGATTAATACATAGGATGCCCTGTGCATGGATTCGTACATAATGCGATTCGTGTTGTGGAATGGAGTATGTGTAGCAAACCCGACTCCTATCATTACTTTCGAATTTCCCTAGCGAACAAAATACTTCGTGGGGATTCCCCGTTTCATTGTTATAGTCTTCGTGTCAGACCCCTTAAGCCTTTTGATAAATACAGTTGTGTTCATGTTAAATAGTTGGCACATTGACATGTTTCCATGTATTATAATTACAAGGAGGTTTAAAATAGATATACGCGCTAATACAGGGTGGCCCCCAAAAAATGGAACGAGGCACTTCCCAAAATATAGCAACATAATGATTATGTCCATCGGATAGGGTGTCTTTTCCAATGAAAAACGAAACCAAGATCAGTCATTTTGGTTGTGTAGTTTTTGTTTTAGGGCGCTTTGAGTGACACCATGTCAGGTTCCCGTTTTTGTCAATTTTTACCAAGTCAGTGCCTGATAAACCGCACTTACTGCCTGTCATAGCATTCGAACAACGCGCAATACGCGCGCTATTGTTAGTGTGCATTCAGCAGTGTGCCGAAAGAATGGGCATGGTTGCTCGACGCTATGACGAGCATGAAGTGCGATTTATCAGGCACTGACATGACTGACTTGGTAAAAATTGACAAAAATGGGAACCTGACATGGTGTTACTCAGAGCGCCATGAAACAAAAACTACACAACCAAAAATACTGACCTTGGTATTGTTTTTCATGGAAAAGACACCCTATCCGATTAACACAATAGTTGTGTTACTTTTTTGGGGGAAGTGCCCCGTTCCGGTTTTTTTGGGGGGCCACCCTGTATTAGTACCCGTGATAGTAATACTAATAGTAGTAGTAGTAGAGTAGACTTAGTAGTCGTATAGTATAGTAGTAGTAGTAGTAGTAGTAGTAGTAGTAGTAGTAGTAGTGCGGTAGTAGTATTATAAAGGGACTTGGTAACATTGTCCAAATCCTCAAAATCCAATTGAAATTCTAGTGGTTCCCTTATACCTTGTTGTATTCTTATTAAAAAAAAAAAGCGTGGGACAGGTTTCGTTTTTTCAAATTTCCCTTTCGTTAAACAAATTATTTACGATTGAAGTGTTCAGATGTATAATTATTTAACGGATCGTCAGAACCGTGTACAAAGTGAGTGCAATGAGTTAGTGAATGTCACTTTGCATTTTTGCTCATTACTCGACCATATAAAGTCCATTTAACTTGAAATTTGCACACAACACCCAGTGGACATATCAGATAACAACAATATACATTGTATCAACCACTCATTGCTTGTTGCACATGTCAACAAAGTTACTTGATCCCTTTAAAAGTAGTAGTAGTAGTAGTAGGAGAAGTAGAAGTAGTGGTAGAAGTAGTCGTTTTGGTGATTGTAGTAATATATTAGTTGACTAATTTTATAATAACAGTGTACGTCATTTATTGTTTCAGCAGAACTTACCATGTACCAACCAACTCCTTTGGTTATGATGCAACCAGTAGTAACTGGATCTATTCAGGTATTGTATGCATCCCGACGATTGTATTATGTTTAATTATAATTACATGATATGTTACAATTTCACTTCTCCCCTGTGTATCGTTATGTCTTGATCTATTAGTATATCTATGTACATGTATTGTATGCATCCCGACAATTGTATTATGTGCAATTATTTCTTCCCCAAAACTCTCCTCTTCTCTATATTATGATATGGTACAATTTCACTTCTCCCCCTGTATATATCGTGTATCATTCTGGACGCACCATAGTATAGACTAAGACATAAACAAATTATACAACGTATAATAAATTTCAAATCTAAAACAAGCAATTTGTATGGTCAACCAAAAGTCCAAAAAAGCTGTGAGATAAAAGAAACTGTTATAAAAGAGATAAAGGACTTTATTGATTGCGTTAAACCAAAAGATCTCAAGATGAGACCAATATTCGGTGGGCCACACAAGTCGAATAATTTCGTAAATATGCTGTCTACCAAAATTCCAAAAAAGCAGTGAGATGAAAAAAAAAACTGTCTTGAAAGAGAGAAATGACGTTTATTGAATACACAGATTGAGCAATGTCGTATACTATGGGTGGAATTCACAAATGAGGTTTGTATGAGGTTTGTACAAACCATGGTTTGACGATGGTTTACATCTATGGAATGCTGCTCGCATACCGTAAATTGTAAATCAACATTGTTAACAAGTATGGAGTTTACATTCCTTCTCCATCAGTTTACAAATGGCACTCCATAGATGTAAATCATGGTCAAACCATGGTTTGTACAAACCTCCTAAAAACCTCCTTTGTGAATTCCACCCATTGTGTTTTAATTGACTGTAGGTTTCTTTTTTCTCCGGGGCACGTGCCCGGGTGGCGAATTTTGTTTTCCTACGAACTCTTTGTCCTAATGAATTATTCATACGCAGCAATGTGGGCTACTCATGAATATTCATAACTAGGATTAAGGTTTGGGTGAGTTTGCTGGTTGTAATATTACGATGAGACCATACCGACTATCAGCGGTTTACCTGGCATATTGGTCACGCTGTGGACTTCAATACGTGGTATCATGGGTT
>JBAMJV010010198.1:45000-54236 GCA_037951105.1 Echinarachnius parma | reverse complement strand
TACATTTCTACAAAAAATGTGAAATGCTCGGTAGCAATACGATGAAAGCTAAATATTCGCATAATTTTTAAAGTCATAAAATGTTGATTTAAATGACTAATATTTTCTATTATCATGGAGATTCCATGTTTTTGATGTACAATTTATGACAGTCTAAAATACTTGCATTCTTGGTTTTGAATATATTTTATTCTAAGGCTACACATGGCTTTCTATAATAGATAAGTCCAACTTAGAGTTAAGTTCAACTTAGGATCTTTGTGAAACACCCCCAGAGCTCCGTTGCAGAAAGAGATACAATCGATTGTCAGTTACAATTGATTGTAAGTCAGAAAATTTGCTATTTTAAACCAATCAGATTTGTGCATTCAGAACACATGATCTGACTTACAATTAATTGTAACTTACAATCGATTGTATCTCTTTCTGCAACGGGGCCCTGGAGTAATAATAATCTTCTGACTAACAATGCATAAGAAGGGGGAAATAATCCTCCTAGGTTAACTCCCTCACAATATTCCACATATACAATGAATTGTATCGTTGGGACGGGATGCTGGAGGCCCCTCCATGGCACCCACTACCCTTTACCAATTAACCCCCCCCCCCCCCTTTCTAACCCCTGTATCATGTGTATGGTATAACTCTGGCTTCTTCTCTTCGTCAATATGGTCAAGCCATGGATTGTTCAAGCTACTGAACACATCAAAAGTAAACACAACATATGTACACACAAATTGAAGAGGAGTTTTTTTGCGGTACATCACCCCAAACTTTCTTTTTTGTTGGACTGAAGAATATGGTCACAGGAAAGAAAACATAGGACGAATGAATGATGGTCAAAGGAAAGAGAATGTCACATTGTTTATCTGTGAATGTTTTTCCCCACTCCGTCTTTCAGGTGACGTTTACCCTGCTGGTATGCGGGATGGTTCTCATGTTCTCCATGGGCTGGCAGTCGGCTGGTGGTAAGATCACTAATATTGCTTTGCTCATTTTGTAATTCACATTTCTGGCCGGTTTTCCTATTATGTTTGAAATACACCATCTACACTCCCTGGGGAGCATGGGTGTAGATCTGTCATTGATACCTATTCATCAGGGGGTGATCTATTCATTCATCCCCCCTGATGAATAGGTATTACGTAAGTATCTACGCCCATGCGAGGGAGCATTCTTTCCAAACGGTTCATTGGCATTGAGGAGATCATTTACATAAAGGCTTTCACCTTATACCAGGTCCCCGTTTATATGCACCTGGGTAGAGAGCAATAGTGGAATAGCTGCCTTGCCGAAGGTCAATCGCGATGGGCATAATATGCACTGGATTCGAACTCGGGATCGATCTCACTGATTAGAACGCGCGCACTCTACCAATACTTGTCACACCAATCAATACGGAGATTTCAAATCCTGTCAAAACTGTTATATTAACACTTGCCCTAAGAATAAGCATAATTCTAACTCTAACCTGAACCCGACGCTGGAATTTTCGCTTGCCGTTATTGTATTCTTTTTAAACCACTATTATCTGTTTTGATTGAACACTGGAGGCTGCCATGCGTTCCAACTGCACTAACAAAAGCGGGTTACATAACCACTGACATCTCAGCAGATTCAAAAACAGCGGTTGCATAACCACTGACATAGCAGCAGATTCAACAACAGCGGTTACATAACCACGCTCAGATGGCGTTTTGTACGGTACCGTTGGAAAACAAGGCTTCCAAGAGGAGATAGCTATGTGACGGGAATTATGCACGTATCAGTATCAGAGGCGAAAAAGCCGGCGTTAGGCTCCCCTGTAATGATACCGGAGAAAATTGTAATTAATACATGTATTACACTTCCATGCACACGCCATATGTTTGATTGACAAATAAACTTGAGGTTTTGATCAATTAATGCTTTAGTATATATAGGAATGTAATTCAACCTACAACCGGAACTTGACATGCAATGTCTCATTTTATCGTTTAAACTGGTATTTCAATGATAAAATAATAAACACGCAATAAAATACATACCGTTACGCATAGCATGCCCTTTGAACATGTCATTTAAACTAGTTCTAAATGTTGCTACGCTACAAAGTAAACTTGTTATTTGATATCGCTCGGGTTCATAATCGCTACCAAAATGTCAATGGTTCATTAAACACTTATCTTGTTGAAATAAAAGTTAATGGTTAACTGCGTTATGCATGTTTAGGCATATATGTATGCAGTTGCTCGTGAATATGTATATATGTTTACTTTATAACCTTTTGAATAATTCGTTTGGTTATTAAACTTGAAAAGTGTTACTCACACTGTGCTATGATACAGATCATTACTATTGAATACATTAATAAGTGTGTAGTGACTCTATTCACCTATCACAGTCTGAATATTAGACTAACACTGATCGCTGTACACAGCTGATTCATATACCAACTCCACCAAGGAGGGGTTATCTCATCTTCTACCAGTACCAGTGAAACTTTACCTCATCTTGTTTACATTTAAGATGAAGTCATTACCTGCCTAGCTTGGTCTTGTTTTACTTCACTGAGATAAACATCTCTTTGTCTACTGGAGCTTGTGGCTTTTTACTGCATGCACTCTAGCACATGCAAGCCATGCTTTCTCACTCTCTACACTAGCTTTCATCCGAGCAACACCTATTTTAGCTCTTTCTTCTTCACCCATATGAGTCACCATTAAACTCATGATGGCCACCATGAATTGTATTTACGGGGTTACAGTTCATGCCTTTTTCTTCTTCTCACCAAGGGAGAGTCCGCCGACCGACATGGGGCGTTAAATCGTCAACCATTCCTTTTCGTCTTCTTCGACATCATCATCCTTCTCAGCTACCGAGCCCTTCGGACCTTCATTACTTCTCCGCTCTTCATAATTTGTGTTTTATCTAACGGACACGTTTATAGCACAGCGTTTAGGCTATATAGCTTCTCTCCACGGCAACACGCCGGAGATCATAGCAGCCACATCGTGCGTGCTTGTTCAACGATGGAACTGAATATTGAATATCGAACTTTTTCCACGCGCCCTCGCGTTCATCATCTTCGAACTCTTGTTCTCGACATCGTCTTCTTCACGCACGCTCGCGTTTCTTCAATTTCATCGATCATCTCTTCCGCGGATGCGCATTTCATTCAGGCCAACTGAACTATCAATTATATGACCATGGACTTTAATTAATCACCGTGCAATACATATTTCGGACATTTGTTTTTACTTTAAATAATGACGTCATCCAAATTCTACATCACTTGTGTGGACATTCTTTTATTCAGTCGTTGCAACTGTCTTATTTCTATTAGTGAACTTTGTATTGGGTGCTGGTGACTGCCTTATGTGTATGCTTCATCATCAACAACAACAACAACACATACAATCTATCACTCACCACATTTCCCCGATATATGGCATCACTAAAGTGGTGACCCCGACGTGATTGAGCCCGTTGCGGATATCGAGATCGACGACGACATCGACCTCGAAAATGGACTTTATCATTCGTCAACAAATTTCTTCCATACAAGTTTAACTTCTTTCTTTATTTGGACATTTCTCGCATCATCTTCACGTGTATCATCAATGTTCATCGAGTCCTACTTTTCATCCCTCGTCATCGACATCGATCGTTTCAACCTTTCAACAATCTAGGAGGAGGCTCCTGTAGTGACTCTATTCACCTATCACAGTCTGAATATTAGACTAACACTGATCGCTGTACACAGCTGATTCATATACCAACTCCACCAAGGAGGGGTTATCTCATCTTCTACCAGTACCAGTGAAACTTTACCTCATCTTGTTTACATTTAAGATGAAGTCATTTCCTGCCTAGCTTGGTCTTGTTTTACTTCACTGAGATAAACATCTCTTTGTCTACTGGAGCTTGTGGCTTTTTACTGCATGCACTCTAGCACATGCAAGCCATGCTTTCTCACTCTCTACACTAGCTTTCATCCGAGCAACACCTATTTTAGCTCTTTCTTCTTCACCCATATGAGTCACCATTAGACTCATGATGGCCACCATGAATTGTATTTACGGGGTTACAGTTCATGCCTTTTTCTTCTTCTCACCAAGGGAGAGTCCGCCGACCGACATGGGGCGTTAAATCATCAACCATTCCTTTTCGTCTTCTTCGACATCATCATCCTTCTCAGCTACCGAGCCCTTCGGACCTTCATTACTTCTCCGCTCTTCATAATTTGTGTTTTATCTAACGGACACGTTTATAGCACAGCGTTTAGGCTATATAGCTTCTCTCCACGGCAACACGCCGGAGATCATAGCAGCCACATCGTGCGTGCTTGTTCAACGATGGAACTGAATATTGAATATCGAACTTTTTCCACGCGCCCTCGCTTCATCATCTTCGAACTCTTGTTCTCGACATCGTCTTCTTCACGCACGCTCGCGTTTCTTCAATTTCATCGATCATCTCTTCCGCGGATGCGCATTTCATTCAGGCCAACTGAACTATCAATTATATGACCATGGACTTTAATTAATCACCGTGCAATACATCTTTCGGACATTTGTTTTTACTTTAAATAATGACGTCATCCAAATTCTACATCACTTGTGTGGACATTCTTTTATTCAGTCGTTGCAACTGTCTAATTTCTATTAGTGAACTTTGTATTGGGTGCTGGTGACTGCCTTATGTGTATGCTTCATCATCAACAACAACAACAACACATACAATCTATCACTCACCACATTTCCCCGATATATGGCATCACTAAAAGTGAATACATATGTTAATGGATACAATATACATTATGCTCTGTATCTTTGAATAAAGGAGGTCTTCACATTAAATGGTACAACATATAAATCATAATCGAAGTTAATAATCATACATCATTTTGATGTGTGTTCTTTTTTTTATCACTAATGCGTATCATAATTTCTAGCTTACAATTATTTCTCCATCATCATCATCATCATCATCGTCACCATAATCATCATCGTTATCATCGTCATCATCGTTATCATACTCACCATCATCACCATCATCACCATCATCACCATCATCATCATCATCATCATCATCATCATCATCATCATCACCATCATGATGATGATGATGATCATCATCATCATCATCATCATCATCATCACCATCACCATCATCATCATTTTATTTTTATTTATTTATTCTCGACTCATGGGATGGATTGCCCTTGTCAGCTACAAGCTGTTTTTCAACATCATCAACGTCATCGTCGTCGTCATCATCATCATAAACCTCATCATCAACGTCATCATCATCATCACCATCATCATCGTCAGCATCATCATCATCATCATCATCATCATCATCATCATCATCATCATCATCATCATCATCATCATCATTATTATTATTATTATCACCACCATCAACCTCATCATCAACGTCATCGCCATCGTCATCGTCACGATTATATATCATCGCCAATGTTATAGTTTTTGTCATTATCATCTCTTGCAGGTAAATTAGAATACCGTAGCGTGCTTGCTGGTAAAGTCAAGAAAGATTACGGCACATGGGGCAGCGTAACCAGCGACGTCGATCGCGACGAAGTCTACACGGACCACGATCAACCACCACCTCGACCACCAACTGATGGTAGGGCACGACCATGGGTGATTCTAGCCACCACAAATAAGGCCTTTCTGGACTTCACGACCAACTGGCTGGAGAGCTTGCGACGATGCGGAATAAGGTGACAACACGTACATCAAAACCCTGTATCTATTTATCTAAATATCTATCTATATATCAATCAATCCACCAATCGATTGATTTATATCTATTAATTTCATGGAACGAGGTAGGTACAAAATAAAATAAAGACTCCCAAACCGATTAAGATCTATTTCAAACATCAAACAAAAAATTGTGTCATCTGCCTTTCTCAGCCTAAACATTTGACGTTAAAGGTACCGTTGAGTATTAGTATTTCCCGAAGTGCCCCCCGATATTTTTGTGTGAGATTATGAACAACTGACTGTCAAATTTGAAAGAACATACAATTTTAATGACTGAATAAACTTTATTTGATCAAAATTGGTTCAGAAACGGCTGAAATATCCATAAGTATATTTTTATTCAAAATATTCTTCACCGGTAATCACCGGGGGATATTTAGACTTTAACAACAAAAAAATTAAAATGCTAAAAGACTACTTGGAAACAAATCTGAATAGGTTTTTTAAAAGTCGTTGATGATATCTCTATTGAATCATTATTTTAACAAAACATTAAATGCACAATTTTGTATGAAAAATGGCTAAAACCAGTGATTTTTTTTAATAGCGCCCTCTTGAGTTCTAACGGCTCTTTTTGAATGATAACAGGGGTTTTACTTATTCGTTTGTAATTGTGTATACTTTTCGAGCATGGTGAAATTATAACTATTACTTTATACTGTAATAGTGCAGGTTTTGGTTACTAAAATTAAGTTTTACCAATACTCAACTATCCCTTTAATGTTTTTAATGACATACTCATTATTATCGTTATCAGGGACCATGTGGTGATCGTGGCTGAGGACGAGCAGGCACGTGACTTCCTCTCCACATACAAGGGCATCGAGCTCGATGTCGTGCTGGCTGGTCAGAGGTCGTCGGCCGATCTACTCAAGTTCGGCTCATCGGACTACCTCCGCTTCGTCAACAAGCGACCAGCGTACATCCTTCCCTTCCTCGCACGCGGCATCGATGTCCTGTTCAGCGACGTCGACACTGTGTGGTTGCAGAACCCGATGCCGTACCTCTCCGACGACTTCGACCTCCATCTCCAGCGCGACCTCATCAAGGGCCCCAAACCAGAGATGATATGCGCGGGATTTGTTTACTACAGCGCCGCCAACGTCACCATGGAGTTCATTCAGAAATGGATGCGACTCATAGAGCTGCGCCCCAATAAGAGCGACCAAGATTTGTTTAACAGACTTCTACGGGATCGGGGGGTCTCAAGGGGGCTCAGAATTAACAAACTAGACCCCCTGAAGTTCCCCAGTGGTCGTTACTTCTTCAACGACGAGTGGCGGAGGAAACACTCCGACGTCAAGCCCGTGGTCGTTCACAATAACTGGATCGAGGGACACGATGTCAAGATACAACGGTTTAAGAACAATAGCATGTGGTATATTTAAGACAACATGTCACCTCCCATGCTCCATGCCTCTGGCATATTAGACCTAGGGGCTAGAGCCCTCTTGAACGACAACACAATCACTTTAACCTAATATTTCTTTTCCATGGAGTGTTTACCACCCAACCAACTCAATCTCTAACAACGCTATTTGGGTAATAGCGCCATCTCAGTTCTCGAGAAGATATTTTTCATAAAAGTTTGCACTACGTAGCAATTTGAATAACACACTGTTTCAAAAAACATATTTTCGATCAAATTGTCCGCCCATGGAGCTTCTTCAGGGATTTTCTAATGACTGAAGCAAAACAAATCTGTATTTAAATGTTTTTGGATCGGAAACTATTTTTTCAAAACGGTATTTCATTCAGTATGTCTTACCTCGATACCACGCTTACAACGACGCGGACCCGAACGTCTTTATAAAATGTATTTATATCAATTGCTATTTCAAACACGCAATTATGTCATCAAGATATTGTGGGTAAGAATTAAGAAATGATGATTGGGTTGAATATTTACGTTCCTATCTAATTGCATCCTTCTAAATCAAATGTATGCTTTAACGGGATCTAGTAACTTTGTTGACATGTGCAAAAAGTGATGAGTGGTTGATACAATGTATATTGTTTTTATCTGATATGTCCACATGTCACACATATTGTGTGAAAATTTCAAGTTAAATGGACGTTATATGGCCGAGAAATGAGCAAAGATGCAAAGTGATTTTCACTAACTCATTGCACTCACTTTGTACACGGTGTTCGCGGTCCAGTGGATAATTTAACACCTGAACACTTCAATCGTAAATATCTTTTTAACGAAAGGGAAATTTGTCAAAATGAAACCTGTCCCATGCTTTTATTGCGAATTCAACAAAGTATGAGGGAACCGCTAGAATTCCAATTGGAATTTGGACAGTCAATGTTACCGAGTCTCTTCAATATTATTGTATTACTTTCCGATCCCCCGCCAACCGGCAACATCTTGGTACGAGGCACAGCGCCATCATGCGGTGAAAGTCACAGAGAAAATATGATGATTCGAACTGCAGCGTGAATAACGCTTGAAAAAGAGGAACGAACATCCGAAACCGTTGTTCTACATACTGTCATAGTAAAGCTTGGTATTCATCGTGTTAGGATGAAACATTTCTTTTTTATTCCAAGTTTTCCATGTGCCTACACAATGTATTTATTATATATCGCAAAATCATAATCATCAAAGTATGAACATGGAATGAGGTCAACGCAAAGGTGCTAGGCCGTTGCACAATTGTTAGTTTGTATGTTTTCAAGGCACAGTATAACTAACTAACCGTCTTCCAAGAGAATGGTATTATAATTATATATTATACCAATTATTATCATAATATCTTGATTTAACGGGTTTATCTTAAATCCAGTGACTAGACGTATTCATTTATTTATTTGTGTATTTTTGTAATTTATAAAATTACTGAATATATATGAGACAGTATATAATAACTATGAATGTTTTGTTTCTTCTTTTGCCAATGGAAAACAAAAATATATTTCTTTGACTAACATTATCTTATGTGTTCAAAGACGAAATAAATTCATGGAACCTTACATTATTATAAGGGATATAGTACTTCTGACTTGTACCTCAATGTGAGTACAGGATTTCTTGGTCAATTTCGTAAGTTGGCCACATTTGGTGTTCATTCAATTTCGCCGATTTTGTCACCGCAGATCAGATGTATTTTGCAGTTCAGATTGTTTTTTTAGCATTCGAATTCATATAACAATCATTCGAAAACATTTTGTTTGCATTCGATTTAAAACGTGTTTCTATTTCGTAAAGTTATCATTCAATTCAAAGCGAGAAAATTTGTGATTACGTAATACCGCCTTCCGTGAAATCCGTTGGCGAAGTTGAATGCAAATAACGTGTTTTTTTAATTGAATGCTAAAAGTGGTAAATCACTTGACCGAAGAGCTATGAACAAAATGCAATTTTGAACCACAATTGCAAGCCTTCAGCTCCATTTCGCGAAATTGAGTGACACGCTTATGAACATGATCAAAACGAATGAGAAGCTTACAAAA
>JBAMJV010010198.1:0-40000 GCA_037951105.1 Echinarachnius parma | reverse complement strand
TTATTTTATTTATTCGTGTCTGTCGTAATAAAACATACCGATTTCCATGAAGATTATCTTAATTTATCAGAACAGAAACACATTATAGCACGAAATATAAATATCAAAAACATAACAAGTGATACGTCTGGACATTTGATTTTGATTTTTCTTTTACTTCAATGTAACCCTAATCATTTGTAAAATGTATAGCAAACTACAGTATATTTTCATCAATTCAAAAGATTTCCATGTTTGATACCATGGTTACCAAATAAAATCGAATAAAAGTTCCAACCCTGCTTGTTATAAAGTGACACATATTTGAAATACATGGAATTGTGAACTCCAGAGGAAGCTAAACTTACTTATATTCAGCTTCTGAGATGTTAAATTTTAAACGAAAAAGGAAAGGGAAGTGACTACACGTGACATTTATAAACATGAACAGTTCATTATAAAAAAACAAACATATTATATGCCACTGTAGTTGCTATAACATTGGACTGAAAAGGTTAACAGGCTACGCTGTCATGGTTGGACACAACGAACTTAAAGTATTCAACGGAATAAAAAGAAACAATCTATTTTACACTTTACAAACATCAATGGCAGATACGGAACAAAAGAATCGCGGAAATATCTTCTTGTCAAAATAGTAACATCATTCGGTATTATCCTCACGCGAACTGGGAAAGAAAAATCCCTTAATAACGATATAAACCCAAATAGGATATACCATAATCATCACTTCAGTGTAGATGTCAAGATCATCATGGAGAAAACGGTGATGACGAGCCAGCAAACAAAGAAAGTGTTCTTCGCGATGGTTTCCCGCGCTGACACGCGACAGTCACAATCTTCGCCTGTTCGGTCACCTTCACAAGTCGCTTCATTACGACAGACCCATTAGCGCGCAACAACTCAATTACACATACATAGCGTGGCATTGAAACGGTTAAACTAGAGCTGCTGCGCCTGTAAGCATGTACATAGTATGATGTTGAGCCACCCTGAAGCTTCATGGGGTCTATTTTGATCCTGTGCTGTAAAGGGCTATAGCGGGGATCATTTTCATAACTTGGTATTGATATACATGTATAACAAAACCTTGATATAGAATGTCTATAATAGGAGAAAGTACACGATGATAAATTATCACATGCATCCTAAAACCAAGGAGGTTTAAAACCAGAGGATTTGTTAAACCTAGAAGCTAGGGATATGGTATGCCTAAAGGCATAGAAATTACATAAGGTTTATGGCCCGTGAGCCCATGATGATTCTATCCTCCGAAAAACGATATTGAATTCGTACAATATGGTGTAACTGTAAGTAAGTATTGATAACTTGGAACTAAATGAGACAGACAAGGTTGTACTATGCCTAGTTTTAAAGTGCATTGTATTTGATATCCCATAATCGTGATAATGGAGACAGGGACTAATGCCACAGATGAAAGAGTATCCAGTATTATAATAAGTCAGCGAGATTAGATTACCATATCCATCTCCAAAGCCAGCGAGCTCCGATGCAGAGATGTAGCCCAAGTAAGTAGCATCTGGAAGGGGGCATGATTCCACATCCCCCACCCCAATAAGGACGCAGACTGTACAAAGTTAATTATTCGGCTATATTTACCCCCCTCCCCCTCCCCCATCAGAGGCATGACATAGAAATAGGATGGTGATTACGGTAACTAATCACACTTGACTGGGGAGGGGGTTTGTTCCTCGTGTTGCCATTATAGCTACGCCACCGCAGCTTTGATGGAGAAAGTGATGAGTAACTAATCGACTTTCCAGGCGTAGGATGCTCCGCAAACTTTTAAAGTTCGTCGTATCTCTTTACCGGAGTCCATGAGTGAGAGAAGGGGGCAGCGAAAATGAATGATTATAACGGTAACATCCTTTGTCACAATAATATCTACTGTGAAAGAAAGCGTTGAAGCCAATGGGCATTAAAATACAAGATTGTGCGACATAAATGTCACGATTTAAATGTCACACAAAGATGTCAAAATAACGTTTCAAATGTCACCCTACAAGAATGCAAGATATGTAAATCGACAGACACTATAGTGACTAGGGTTAGGACGGCTGAACAAGCTTCCGCCTTATCTAGCACTACATTCATATCACCAGTGCAAAGAGACATGGCTCATTTCTTCAGTCACGTGGTATACCGTCTGGTGATGATGGTTCTCGCGTTTATAGCGAGAAATACAACATCATTTTAGTACAATAATTATGAGACAGACATAGAAAATCACATCATTTTATATATTCTGCAAAAATATCATCGTTCGTAGCTAAATGTTCAGCGAGATAAAAAGAAGAATGAAACATAGTCATACACCCTGTTTGCAATTGCATTTGATGCTAACATGTTACCGCTATGCATGCGCATCCCTTTGACATGATAAGTATGTGCTGTAACTCGATGTCCATGAAACATTCCTTGGTAATCACGGTCAAATAAATATGAGATAACAATGTTTTAGTCAATAATACATGCACTGTCATTACATTTTAACCGAATAGATCGTTGAACAAAACTATCCATCTATTAGAGTCCACTGTACTTAACGATGAAGTACTTAAAAACAAAATGGCTGCCGAGCTGAGGGGACGCAGTCACTGCTCATTGTTGCCATGGAGGATGTATTTTAAAGAGTATCACAGGTGTGGCGATACGAGAGGCGTCTTTACTTACTTCTTTGTACGCATATCATTACATAAGGGCATCCAGCATCCATGCAGGTGCACTCTGGATCAAAGCCGTCTTCTGTCCTCTGGATGACGAGACCCAAATATTTTATTTTGATGTTTATTTCATGTGTATTTTATATGTAATTTCTACCCTGACGAAGATCCTGCTAGGGTTGAAAGCTAGGCTCATATCGACGCTCATGTGTATTTCATCAACATTAACTTGAGTTATACACGGATAGGGACATTGGACAGACGAAGTCACGTGGTCACAGCATGAGGCTAGAAGTGGTATCCTCCTGGTTCTATATAACAGAGGAAGGATCCATCTTAGTCCAATGCTTCGAAGGGTATCCATCCAGGTCCCATGATGCGCCAGGCATCCCTCTATATTGTAAGCATCCCTCCTCCTCCTCATCTCATCATGTGCGCTGGATGTCGGTGGGCCATCATGGCGGCTTCCATGTCCATCGGTCGCATGTGCTGCAGAGAGGGAGAGAAAAGAAACAAAAAGAAAATATTGGTAAAAAAATTGTTTTTAAAATATCAGGTCATGTCATAACGCTTTATCACTGCATCTCATTACGAATGGTGAGCGGGTAAAACATCGTAACAGCCTCCGTGTCCATCGGTCGCATGTGCTGCAGGGCGGGAAAGAAGACAAATGAACAATACTGGTAAATATTGGTTTTAAACAAATCAATATTCATCCCTTCATTTCATCAGGTAAGCGGTGCATGAGAAGGACGCAGGTAAAGAATCATAGCAGCATTCATGTCAACTTATTTGATTTAGAAAATAAGGTCATGTGGTAAAGATTCGTCCAGTTGCTAAGTAGCAACAAAATCACCCATCGACCTCTTTCGCTATATCGAGAGAAGAAAAAAATATCAACAACTACTATCACTAGGTACAGCCCTTTTCCGGAGGTGGAATCTGCTTGTTGTTTATTGCCACAGCGGTGTTAATGAAACAGTACCGGTGATTATTTTTAATCGGTCAAATTATGAAGAAAACGGAACCAATCAAAATCACTGGCGCCTATTTCTTCCTGTTTGATTTCTAGTCTTGGTTCAAACCAAATTTATCAGTATTCTGATATGCCCTACTTTTATAAACACAAAAAAAGTAGTTCAGAATACCGGCTGCTTCATAGTTGTTTACTTTTCACGGATTGTTTCCTCCCTTCTGAGAGCGAGTAAATATCCTTCTCCTTTCAAGAAACTGATTCGTAAAACTTAAACAAGTTTTTTTTGTCCTTGTTTCATGTTATACATTTTGACTTGATAATAATCCGCCTGACACATGCTTCATACCACAGATGCTTGACTATGCAAGCCTTCATTTTTAATCACATTGATAAACGACTGTGAGAAAGACTATCTGATTTTACTAACGATGACCCCTTCAGCTGCACTTTTCCCATCACGCAGTCTGTCTGCATTGCAGCGCCTGCAGTATGTGTGACCCGGGTCAAGCAAGGTCAAACATTTAGTCAACGAACTGCTTCCGATTTAGGAAGAGTTAGTACTTGTATAGGTTCGATGCCAGCCGTCCAAGGAATAATGTTCTTCGTATCAATGAGGTATATATAACTGTTGTTGTCAAGCTGTTCTTCCGTTTCCATTTTCAAACGTTCTGCCTTGTTGTGTTTGTAGTCATGGTATTATATTACTATCATGATGACCCGGGTCAAGTCAGGTCACAGGTTAAATCAACAAATTAGTTACTTCCTATTCGGGAAGCACTGAGTACCAGTCGTCCGAATTATAATAGGATTTTAAGAATTAAGTTTCTTTTTTTATATTTATATGAGGAATTAAGTTTCTTGCACAAAATGTTATTTGTTCATGTCAATTCAAATTTTGGAAGAATTGTTTTTAACATTCCGTATCACTAACATAATCTGAAATAAAAATGTTCATGATGAGTGAACTATAAAGAGTGATAAGGATTATTAAAATATTAAAGGACTGTTTCGTTGAGGGTCCAACATTCGTTAAATTAAGTACGGTAGCAGGACGGTAGTACGGATATTCCAGCAATCTGGCATATAGGTGAACGTTTTAATAAGCACCGCCGTTTGAGGGTATTGTTAGTGGCTTGGTCACGGGCATCTTCCCCGATGAATGTACTCGTCAATCGTGTTGGCCTCATAGCGACATTTCCCTTCGCCGCGGTCTAGCTATTTCAAAGCTACAGTATCAAATAAACAGGACGATAGTTCGGATTTGATCCTTGTGTATTCCAATGAAATTGCACCTTTTGTATACTCTTACTATGGTTAAATAATGTAATCGAAAACTACAAATATTCTTCAATGCCGTTTGAATGTAAACAATAATAATACATGTATAACATGTTCGTACTATTTATTACAATGCATCAATATCCATATTTACAAACTATTAGTAGAATAAAACAAACTAATAATAGTCATGTATAATTGTAGTTACATGATCATTGGAAGGATTCCTTCACATCCAAAATATAAAACATCTTTTTTTTGATTTACAAATACGAAAACAATAACAAAGTTCACCAAAAGGTAACATTACTTAAACAGCTATTGAAATAACTACATTATCAGGGTTACATCTGATATTAGATTAATAATATAGTTATAATAATAGCACAGATTTTAAAGTCACTTTTTTTGTTACAAATACCTTTAACCATGGACCCTACAGCTTTAGTATCTCAATCATCAACCATTTAGAATAAGCACTATGAATTGAGTGGCCAAAAGTAAAATGAGTGTATGTTTTCTTTTCTTTCATAGAGCATTGCCCCCAAACAGCCATCATACTTGACGTTCTACAAAGTTGGACTCAGTCAATTGGTGACAGTAATGGTTGCCATACTACTCGAGACCAATAGAGGAAACACGGCTTAGTAGATGTATCAACACTTAGGAAGTAATAGCTTACAGATGGGTCCAAGTGCGACGCAGTACAACCTGATTTGGGTCTAATACCAGACTATTTATACCCTCGATTTGTTAGAGTGACCGTTACAACTTCCACGTGATATTCCAAAACACATCTCCGTTTACTTGTATCATTCGTTATTTTATTTACTAAATAATTTTATAATCTAATTTTTCAGAAGCGATCGTTCATATCAAGAAACGAGACATACGTGAGTTGGAGTTGGACTAAACTGGGGCCTGTTCGAACTGCTGCTCTCTACAAATATTCGGGGAGTTATACAAAACAATTGCATGCCAAAACACAATATGGGGGGGGGGGGGGGGGGGGCTTCTAGTTAACCAGTCCCCTACTAGATATTGTTATTCCTATATGTTAATACGCGGTGCTTTAGGTTCATGTAGTCAATGGATTCATTAACCCATTGTGAGCAGTGATTCATCCAAGGAACAATTGTACTCTTGTACAGTAGGTCCACGATTGACTAACCTACTTGGTCTTGGTCTAACCCCTGGTCTAACCTACAATCGATCTAACTACACAGATAAACTTTTCCTGACCCTTGACCCTAAATCACCTGAACTCCACTATAATACCGTATACATGAAGTATAATTATAATGCCATCCAGTGGCGGATCTACGGGGGGGGGGGGGGGGTGGGGGGTCAGGGGGTTTTAACCCCCCCCCCCCCTTGGGCTGCCAAGTGAAAATGTGATGTGCATAGAAAAACGCCATCATGTGTCCAGACCCACACAGTATCCGCATCGTCATTGGGTCAAACCGCCCCCCCCCACCCCTTAGCAAAAAGCTAGATCCGCCCCTGCCATCTACCCAAGAGGGAATTGCTGTTACAGTACACCCATGCTCCAGCAATGAAAGATGAGGGGGCTAAATCAAACAGAACCCAACACCTCACACCAACATCAGATGTGCAACTAGTCGAGTCAACCAAAACGTCTGGGGGTGGGGGGGGGGGGGGTGGTGGGTACAGGGGGCTGCCTTCTAAAGCCAGTAATCTTACACTCTTAGAAATATTGGGTAAAGCTTGGATACATAAGTGCCCTCATTGTTGGGTAAACTAAAACTGGGCATTTCTATACCCAACTGCATAATATTTTGTTCAATTATTGCTCATTCTTACCCAATTACTGTTCATTTTGGGTAAGAATGAGCAATACTTGGACAACATATTATGCAGTTGGGCATATACCCAGTTTGGGTTTACCCATCAATGAGGGCACTTATGTATCCAAGCTTTACCCAATTTTCTAAGAGTGTACCTCACCCCATCACACTCCACACAAAGAAAAGTAATTAAGTAAATGATTTAAAATTGGTGTTATGCACCTGTCTATATATATTTATTCGTCAGTGGCGTAGCGCCAGGGAGGGGGTCAGTGGGTGGCACGATCACGATGCCCCCAATAATAATATTTTTAAAAATGAAAACCATATGGGGGAAGTCCGTTATAAGATACATACATACACACTAACACAGTGTGCCCTCCCTCCAATAATCCATGTGCCCCCAATTACTTCGACCGAGCTACGACACTGTTTAGGTGTTGTTGAGTGGCAGTAATTATATAGGGGGCATATCTAACCCAATGACCCCCCCCCCCCCCCATCCACCACCGGCCCCCTCCCCTTATATGCCCCCTACCCACTGAACATCTGTCGTATTGGTCTAGAGCGAGAAGATCATTCAAGAGCTGTGATGTTTGGAGAGGACCATATTTCACAAAGGGATTAGCTATGAAATGAAAATATTGAGCGATATGCGATAGCTTTGCCTTTGCTCGTGTAATCGTGTAATCTACTACTAGTAGACTACCTGGTTAGTTCCTAATATATGTAGTAAGAATTTTTTCTTGGTGGTTTACCTTTTACTATAAAGGTGAATTTGTTTATCTTCTGTATAATCAAGTCATTCAACAAAAAACGTGGAGTTTGTTTCTGTAATATAATTATAGCCTTTATTAATACTCATTCAGCAACGTGGAAGTTCATATGTCCCAACAAGCTCACAATGTAAACATAAATACATACATCGACCACCCATCATGACCATGCAAGCCCAACATGCATGTACATGTAATGGTAAAGACTCCAGTCAAACCCAGAAGTAACCAAAGATAGTAATTAATTTTGTTTTTATTTTAAACAGGAAGTGGGAATAATGCTAATTATCGTCAGAATTTGAACCACTTAGAGCGCCAATTCCCAGGAGTCGAGGACCATCGTAATGTAAGCTATATACTAATACTGTATACAAGGAAACAGGAAGCATCTACATATCACTGATAATGCGACCTTGCAATGTCGTTCTAGAAAAGCTGGGGTTGAAATGGACTTCGTGTTATAATTACCTTTCTTTTTTCTTCAAGTCAACTCTCTTAATAAACCTTACTTGGTCCATGCTCTATGTACATGTATGTCTTGATGGTATATTCAATTCAAATCGAGTGGAAGGTAAATACGTTGATCTTTCAATAACTAGGATTGCATGCATTGATACTGCTCGGTACACAGTTATTGAAACAAGAATGTGAAAATAATTAATAATTAACAACAAACATGATTATTATGGTGCATGTGTGTATTATGATAATTATGGGGTCAATTTTGCGCATGACTACATTGAAATTGATTAATTGATCCTTGATTGAATATAAAAAAATTGAATACTGTTGTAATATTTCCTCAATGATCTTTCTATTTTATAAAAAAAAAAAGTTGAACTAAATAGTGTCGTAGTACATCTACACTATACATGACCTTTAGACATGTTAGGAGCTTCGTATCCTTCTTTTGTCTCTTGTTATTGATGTACATAAAAGTCGCCCATCCTCCCGCACCTGTCGCAGCATCTCCTCGTCGAGGGTGATTGTTCGGAGCATAGACCTACAGGCTACTATGTTCAGAGGCATAGCAGGTCTTCTACAGGGATGTGTGGTATTTCACGTTGATATTGACTAATAGCAAAATAATTAGTTTCTGTGAGAGGGAAGGGTATAGCCTATAGGGAAGTGCAGGGATGAGGGGGTGGGGCTTGCCCAGAACTCATTACCATGTTTATCATGTTTATAATTTTTATAATTTAATTTTTTATATACTGATATACAACGCTCTCCTGTCAGATATGTAGTCAATATTTAGAAGTGGAATATGAGGACCATTCGTGTGGAAAATGACGAAACTATGATTGGTGGTACTGTAGCAATGCAAGACATAACACCACACTTGGGCCCCGTTGCAGAAAGAATTTCAATCGATTGTAAAGTTACAATTAAATAATAGTAAGTCTGATCATGTGACTTAAAGTTAAAGGGATAGTTGAGTTCTGGTAGAGAGAGTACAGTTTTGGTCAAACTGAATTTTTAGTAACCAAAACCTGCACCATTACATTACAAACTAATAGTTATAACTCCACCATGCTCAAAAGGAATGAAACAAAATTACAAACGACTAAGTAAAAAGCCTGCTATCATTCAAAAGAGCTGTTTAAACTAAAGAGGGCGCTTTCAAAACATGCATTTGTTTAAACCATTCAAAATAAAATATTGTGCATGTGATGTTTTGTTGAAATAGTGATTAGATATAGAGATACTCAAGAACTATCTAAAAACCTTTTTGAAAATTTTTGAAAAGAGGAAGCATTTTAAAGCGAATTTTAACGGCTGGTTCAAAATTATCGAATACTTGTGGGGCCCCACATTTATTACAAATGGTTATGTTTATGGATATTTCAGCCGTTTCTGAACCGATTTTGATCAAATAAAGTTTATTCTGCCATTAAAATTGTATGCTCTTTCAAATTTGACACTCAGTTTTTCATTATCTCACAAAAAAAAATTGTTGTGTAGCGGCCTCTCTACCAAAACTCAACTATCCCTTTAATGCGCAAATCTGCTTGCTTAAATGTGTATAATTTCTGACTTGCAATTATTTGCAACTTTACACTCAAGTGCAAGTCTTTCTGCAACGGGTCCCTAAAATCACACTTGGTCTTGAAATCCGTTGGACTAGAGGTAAATGGGGAAACACTGAATAAATATGTCATTCACGGGGCACAGGTGTATAAACTGCATGCCTCCACTAAAGTATACAAGCACAGGTACAATATCGGGAGGGCATTGACCGACCGAGCGTAGATGATGGAGGTATGTTTCGTACCTCTTAGCTCTTTAGATGAGGGAGCTGCTAGCTAGATAAACAATAAGAGGCCGAAATATTGCGCGAGAGAGGTGGGGTGGGGAAGAGGAGATATAAATATAGAGAGATATACCTAGACTAGAGAACATTGATAATGGGGTTTAGAATAATCGTGACCTAGACCGAAAAATCAGTCTATATTCCGAGGGTTAGGTCCACTGAGACTGTGTCTTGTTTCCGTTATCATTTTACACTATCTTATCTTCTATCCATTAAAGGGGATAGTATGACGTCATAATATTAAAGGACCCCTCCAGAACAAGATGGATTTTTCTGTCTAATCATGACCCTATAGAGGGCAAGAGTGGAAGATATTATACAGAGAAGGGGGGAGTGGAGAGAAGGAGGGGGAGAGTGGGAGGGAGGGGAGAACGGGGTGGGGGTGGGGGGAGTAAAGAGAAAATGGGCGGTATTCTACTAAATGTATCAACTTAGGCTGGACTAAGTTGATAACCTTGGACTAACTAATCCACACTTTAGTTGTAGTCCACAGCTCAGATTAGTTAAACCTGCGAACTTAATATCACTTTAGGCTGGCTTAGAGTCATAAAAAGGCCTACCAGAATACGAAATTATAGTCCGGACTTAATTAAGTTATCAACTTAGTTGGAGGTTAGTTTACACTTAGTTAGCACTTTAGGCCGGACTAATTTAGTAAAATACCGGCCAATAAGTTTTAAAATAAATATTATGGGGAAGCAGAACAAGAGTAGAAAACAGAAGAATGATATCAAATTATGAAGAAAATTTGTTTCTATTCTATTTTCAAAGTAAACGTTTTTAGAAGTAGAAGAAAAGGTACAAATTGGAAGGCGAATGAATAACGAAGGAGTGGTATAGAAGAAAAAGGAAATAGTGTCACAGATGGAGACCATTTTCTCACCTACAGGCACAAGCATTTAAAAAAAATGCACCAAAATATCAAGCGCGAGGCTGAGAAACAGATGTGAAATATCCATTACTCGAAGACAGATTTGGCTTGGTTTCATTTTGCATGCATATAACGCATTTTCAGAAGGTGTATTGCTTTATTTGACTCCCACGTGGTACTATTGAGGTGAAAATACAAACTCCCTTAACGAACAAAAAATGATATGTTTAAAACTAAAAGAATACAACGTTGTTAGTGGGAGTAGCGTGGTCGGATTGATTGGGAGCCTGGACACGTGAATATTGGGATTTGGGGGCACACTGTATATGTATCTTTATTGTATTTGTTAAATTAATTAGGGTACTCATGCCCCATCTCCCTTGCCCACCACTACACCTGAAATGTTTACGAGATGTAGAAACATTGTTAAAATCCAAAAGTTAAAGGGATAGTTGAGTTCTGGTAAAGAGAGTACAGTTTTGGTCAAACTGAATTTTAGTAACCAAAACCTGCACCATTATTAAAAACTAATAGTTATATAACTCCACCATGCCCGAAATGAATTTTAAAAAAATTACAAATGACTCAGTAAAAAGCCTGTTATCATTTTAAAAGATCCATTAAAACTCAAGAGGGCGCTCTCTTAATACTCATCGGTTTCAACCATTTTAAATGAAATATTGTGCATGTGATGTTTTGTTGAAATAGTGATTAGATAGAGAGATAATCAACAACTATTTAAAAACCTCTTTCGTAATTTTTTGAAAAGAGGAAGCATTTAAAAAACAATTTTAACGGCTGGTTCAAAATTATTGAATAATTGTGGGCCCGTGGGGCCCCACAATTATTACAAATGGTTATGTTTATGGATATTTCAGCCATTTCTGAACCGATTTTGATCAAATAAAGTTTATTCTGTCATTAAAATTGTATGCTCTTTCAAATTTGACACTCAGTTTTTCATTATCTCACAAAAAATTATTTTGTGTAGCGCTCTCTATAGCCTACCAACACTCAACTATCCCTTTAACTTAGCTAGCGGTTCTCACATACCTCATTGTATTCGTATTACCAATGGCAATATAAGCACGGAACCAGTTTCAGTTTCTATATTTCTCTTTCGTTAATATAGAGATATGTATGATTGAAGTTTCGGATTTTAAATTCTCTAGTGGAGAGTTTGGAGTGTGTATAAAGTCGGTGCAACGAGTCAGTGAACACTCAATTACCGTAGATTGTGTACACATTACTCAGTGGACATATCAGATCACATACATACACATTCATTTTTATAAACCCTTCGTCAGTTTTCGCACATGTCAATAAAGACACTAGATCTCTTTAATCATCAAATGTATGCATGTTTAATATTTAACTCCTTAGGAACATGTTACATCTCATGATCGGTAGTATGGATCAGGCTTTGCAATTCGGTCGTACATGCTCTATCAAATATCGCGGATTCAGTTACGTCCTAGGCGCAGAGGGAATATCGCCGTGGACTTGAGGGGGATCGTCGAGGGACGTCGGGGGCTTGATTGGTGAGTGATGTGGTAAACCCACCGGAGACTTGCAGACGAGAGTAAAAAGACCTACACTTTACTGAGGTTTACACTAAATTAGACCTTTATAGAGACCGGATAAAGAAATGAACACTACCACAGCCGATCGAATTAAGGAATGATACACCGCAACAATTATGCATTTTAATCTAATTTAAAACTGGTTCTCACGGCGATATACACGCTCGTTATATCTTTAAACTTTTCATAAAACAATGGTTGACATTGAAGGGTGAATGTACTTCACGTGACCATGATTGGGCTCTATACACATGATACAAAAAAAAATGCTCCATGCTATGAGAAATATGACCTTGGCTAACTGCTACGTGAGTATGACAATGACTAACATTTACCGGGTCATGGAAATTATTGAAACAGGAAACATTTCATTCAATACAATCGTTATCAACTCAATCATAGGGGAAAACTGATAAGATTATTTATGATATCAATTAAATTTAAAATGGGGTAATTTTCATCACTATACATTATCTTGAATTATACAGTGGGAAACCGTAGGTTTTTACTTTTCGTTACATCAATTCGGGATCGGGATTATGGTACAGTTATAATTATGATAAGATTAAAATGTTAAAGGGATCTAGTATTATTGTCCCAATCCTCAAAACTTACTTGGAACTATGTTGTATTCGTATCAACAAAAGAAGCATGGGACAGGTTTCAGTTTTTCAAATTTCACTTCCGTTAAAAAGATATTTACGATTGCAGTGTTTGGATGTTTAACTATCTACTGGATAGTCATAACCGTGTACAAAGTCAGTACAATGAGATAGTGAATATGACTTTGCGTTTTCGCTCATTACTCAGTCATATAAACGTGAGATTTTCACACATTACTCAGTGGTCATATCAGATCACAACCATACACATGTTACCAACCATTCATCACTTTTTGCACATGTCAACAAAGCTACTAGATCCTTTTAAGTCTAAGATCGAGGTCTGGTTTAGAGTTGTGGAATTGAAAGTATCTTGCATTTTGCTGTAAGAAGTTTAGAACAAGCGGACATAAACCGAACGGGTCATCACCCTGAATAGAGGGCTGAAATAAATGTACATGTTACTAACATAAGCATGATAGTACGAGTACTATCCATTCCATAAGTACCAGAAAAATTCCCATATACGTGGTCAGAAGATGGGGACAGCTGGGGCAAATTCAAGCCCCGTTGGGGATACACGGATACACAGGATGCAGCTGATTCGAGCGGCGTACATCAAAATACAACACCCAAAGCCATAGGCATCAGTAAACATTACGTAACGAGGATTTGTCGGCGAAATCGTCTGAGTTCTGCATCTCCATCGTCATCTGTAGCGGAACTTTCGGTTTGATCATGGTTTGATATGTATTATTTGAAAGAATTGAACATAATCTCATTAGGAAAATAGAAACACTTTAATTCATGCAGCTGTCGGGAGAATGTAGACACCACAAAAATCACAGGAAATACATTATGTAAACGTGGTTAAGATAACAATTGCATCAAAATGAATGGAAACATTCCTACGTTGAATTTTATAGAGAAGGAAGTAAGCGACGGCCCTGTGCCTCGTTTCATAAAACGTTTCCAATCGTTGTAAATGTCAAATGATTGTAACAACCATGGCAACAGCTATAATACTCCATCATTATGATTGGCTATTGGCATACTTGTTACAATAATTGGACATTTAAAACAATTTAAAGGTGGTACCAGTATGGTCCATGGTGGTACTATTGCATTCTTAGTACATGACAAAGAAATACAAATCACTGTAAATGTCTTGATATCGTGGTAAATTCATGTGAACGACAATTTAAAACAAAATAAAAAGTATGGGGGCTGTTCAGGTCAAGAACAGGACAAGAACAGGGCAAGACGGGGTTCGAAACCAACATTTATTTTGTTGATTTCCTGTCGCATTGACATTAGACAAGGGCCCCGTTGCTGAAAGAGATACAATCGATTGCAAGTTACAATTACATGTAATTGTAAGTCAGATCATGTGTTCTAAATGCGCGAATCTGATTGGTTGAAACGCGCAAATGTTGCCTGGGACAAGACCAAGGTGATCGTGAACGGAACTCGGTGATGATTATAGTTTAAACAGTTTAAACTTTAATTGTAATTATAGTAGTTCATGATGGTTCCTAATTATACTATCGATGGAGGCAGGACTGGATGGAGGACTGAAATTAGATACATCGTCATGGTCATAACACGATCATCACAGCACAATGCACTATCCAAATCCAATTTGTCTAATATCATCAAAATAAGTGTGTTCTGATCTTCAATTTTGCTGTAGAGTGTAGTATTCGATTATGTGAATCTGTCTGCAGTTTGAATAATATCGTGAATAATAACACAACGCATATGTATTAATTTAGAATGAAAAAGAAGCATCTAAAAAGAAAAGGAGATGTGTAAAAGAAATAAATTAATAATGATTAATAGAGAAGACAAAACTCAACACATAAACAAATTAACAAGTATTATTCACCTTCCATCAACAGATCAACATGATAAACTATAACTGAACTCCTCACAAAAATGAGGAATAAGCCAGGTGACGAAAGTTATAACGTTGACAATTTTCCATGCCATCACTGCCATTTGTGTTGTTATCTAGTTTGCCTTTAATTATTTAGGAGCATAAATTATCTTTTAATTTCAAGGATTAAATCACCCTTTCCCTTTAGTTTGGGTTTTTGTTTTTGTTACAAAATAAATTGTTGATGACTTACATTAGTATTTACCTGATGGTGCACATTCATGGCCGCCCTGTTCCTCATGTTGTTCATGTGGTTCTGCAGACAGAATGTGCAGATAACTCGAGGTCCCGCCTCACTCCCCGGCCTCAGCATCGCCCGGTGCATGCACGGCTGGTCGATCTCCTCATCGCCGACGAGCAGCAGCGTGCCGAGGTGGTTGATGTAGCTGGTCGCGAGACGCAGGGTCTCGATCTTCGAGAGTTTACGGTCGCGCGGCTCGGTGGGGATCATCTCCCGCAGCTGTATGACGCAGAGTTGACGCTATGCGTCCGGTCTCGCTCCCGGGCGTTGGCCGCCTGGCGCTGCCGCGGCAACCCAGTGATGGCATCGATCTCGTACCAGGCGCCAATGGGATGTTCATGTTCATGTTGGTCTGGCAGGCGGCCGGACCCGGCGCAAGTCGTCGTGCGGCGTTGGAGTTGTTCGCGTTGTGCGAGTCCCGGCGGTAGATGTCGGCTTCCGAGCGGTCGGTCGACGAGGAGCTCTCGCTGTCGGAGTCGACGTTGCGATCGCCTGTCGACTGGCTGCCTGCGAATGCGTCCTCGACCTTCCTCTTGGGCATGTTTCGATGATACTCCTGACACTCAAATGTCCAACCTACTTGTGAATCTTCTCATCAAAACTGTTGTGGTAGCGATGTTCGTTGCCACTGAATATCTTGGCCTGGTGATCCTCTTTTGAAATTCACCTCTTACAACTTTTAGTGACAAGTTGAAAAATGTATTAAATTCTGACGCACTATACGATTTTGGCCAAGATCATGAGAACAAATATATTTAGGTATAAACCAAGTACACGCGTTCTTTTTCAATTTTTTTTTTATATCCAAACGATTAGCATTATATTGGTGTTGTGGTTATTCCGCTTCAGCATGAACATCCAACCAGGTAAGGAGCATTAGACTAGAGCAATATTCCTTCCAAACGAAAATGTATATTTATATAATATAGCGTTCAATTTGACGAAATTGTTTCGTTGAAACACGTATATCACAACTGACTTCTATCTAAATCGCTATAATCCAGCGAATTAAAGGATTCCAAAAACTGGCATGCACTGGATGACGAGAAGATACTCCTGTCTCGCGCCGCGAAGATCCAATATATTGGTGTTTTGTAGTAAGAAAGGATGCTTCTAAACTTTAAAGAATTTGACTTTGCATCGAAGTTCGATAGAAGTTGTGCACAATTTACTTCAGCTGATTCAAATCCAACGATAAAGCGGAGATTCCATCGATAAACCGAGTAAAGGACTCTGTCGATCGTCGGGGGTGACGAAAAGGGGGGCGAACTTGCTAGCTAGCTAGCTAGCTGGAGGGGGTAGATAGAAAGTGAAAAGTGCAACCTTTCGCCGTGTGATGTAGCGCCGCAAATGGGCAAAGTGTTGTCGCCATAAATCAGCCGCACGCAGATGGCCCAAGCGCGAGAGGCGAGAGCAGGCTTGGAGCAGACATCGTCACAAACCGCTGCCTGGTTCCGGGTAGTGGCTGAGGGGTTAGGGGTGTAGCCGGGGGTGTAGCAGTTGTGGTGTAGCGTGACCGGACTAATTGGGGGCAGGGGCACACACATTATTCGGGGCACACTTTATATATTTCTTTATTTTGTAAAGGATTGTCTTTGATTGCTTTAATCGATAATATATGGGGCACGTACGTGCCCCCGGCACTACGCCACTACCGGGTAGTGACTGAGGGTCTAGTTATAGGGGCGTAGCTAGGGGGCGGAGCCAGTGTGTAGCGTGACCCGACTGATTGGGGGGGGGGGGGGGGGGCATGAGCATAGACATTTTGGGGGCATGAGCATAGACATTTTGGGGGCATACAGTAATATATGTTTTTAAAGAAGATGTTACCTTTAAGAATGTATCGTTTTTGTCCAATAATTGAAGGCACGAGCCCCCGTGCCCCCCACCCCCTCCGTGTCGCTACTGGGCGTAGCCATGTCGATCGGGGAGGGGGGTATTCCCACATAGGTCTAAGTCTATTTTAGTCTACGTTACATGTAGGTCTGGATGCTGAAACGCATAATTTTACTCACCCCCATCCCTAACCATAATAACCATGATCCAAACATCACCATGCACTAGAGACTTTAAAATCCGAACTCTTCGATCATATATTATCTTTATAACGAATTTGGGAAACTGAAACCTATTCCATGCTTCTATTGGTCGCATGGCGAGGGGGAACATTTTTGTACAGGGGGGCTGAGGTAGGCGCGCCGATTCCATCCGAAAACACAATGCATTGGGGGCGGGGGGGGGGGGGGGGCGAGCATTGTTTGTGAACAATGCTCTGCCCCCCCCCCCCCCCCCAATGTATTGTGTTTTGGATGGAATCGGCGCGCCTGGGCTGAGGTATATTGCCCGAATAATTTTCCTTCCCGACTTTTCACCTGACAAGCAACAAAAAAAAAAAGGTCCTCGATTTGTTGATGCCCGAAAATGATATTTTTTTGATGGCTTAGTCCGAAAATATCAGGATTTTGCCCGAATGTGAGACGAATTTTGCCCGAACCGAAAATAAGATGAACTTACCCGAATGAAACACGAGTTTGCCCGAATATGACATGACTTTGCCCGAATACGTATGGTTCTGCCCGAATACCAGGTGCCTTTTCCCCCGAATATGGCCGTTTTAAGATCTCCAGGGGCAGCAGCCCCCCCCCCCCCCCAGCACCCCACTTCCTACGCCTATGATTGGTCATACAAACGTACCGAGGTTTGTGTGAACCGCAAGAGAAGTAAGTTTTGTGGATTTTTACTGACCATCGTAGGTCGAATGACATCTGAAAGTGTACCTTGGTAAACGGGACCAGCTTTAATTTGCCAAGTTTTTACAAAGTCCTTTTTACTTTGAGTTATTTGGCTATTTTTAGCAAAGATATCTTTTATTTTGCGCATGTTCGATATATGTTTTGTTTTTACAAAGACTTCTTTTATTTTGCGCGCGAACTTGACACACGTTTTTGCAAAACGCGGGAACGAATGTCTGCCACGAGCTACTAAACTATGATACCACAAAGCAACAAGATCAGATAGAAAGACTGGAATGATATCTCAACATGATGTGGGCCTAGAACAGTTAACTTTCGCTTACACAACCTATCCCACCGATATGAATACCTGGATGCTGTAACTACGCCTGGTTGATACTGTAGTTGATGCAGAGAGGTGAGAGGATTAGCAGCCATATCGGTTCTCACGAAGACAACCATCTTCTTTTCGAATGGGTGTGAACGATTGTCCTCTAGCAAAAAATTACTATACACCTCAAGTCTGTGGTTTGTCACACCATGGTCACACCTTACAAGCATAATATAGTCATACGGGCATGTCTCCTGATGGGGGCAAAATTCCTTTGCCCGAATATTATAATCTTATACTTTTTATTTATCACAATCATAATGTCTCCATAAACGAAAATAAGCAGATTTTGCCTTACAATAACAATGTGGATGACCCCCCCCCCCCCCCCCCCCACATTTTCGGATGGATGATGATGTTTTATATTAGCAAAGAGCTAAGTAGCTCTTTGATATTAGTGATCCCATACCAAACTGTAACCAATTTGGCGTGAGAGAAAGGATTTCAGTCTCAAGCAATCTCCGATATCTCCCAAAGTTGCGTCACTTGACCCAGTGATATACCTACAATATTTAGTGTCCAGTTAGCCACCATTTGTCCAAGCATGGCCGAAGCAGAAGGCGGCGCCGAGTTTAATTGCCGATACTTAGGGCGGTCGACAGTTTAATACCGCGCTAATTTGAGGAAGTTTAAACAAGTCATACGGTATACTTTCAACTAAAATTTTTTAAAAGAAGAGAGGGAGATCGGTGGACATTGGCGGGACTGGAGATTAATGAACGCAGTTTATGATTATTGAGAGATTAATGAACCCGCGGGTTATGGTTATTGAAACTAATTTCATCCCCTTTTTGTTGGACTTTACTCAAGTCAAAACAAAGTATAACAGCCGCCCCCAACACGCGACACGCACGCTGTACAAATAAATTATACATTTTCTGGGGGGACTTATTTCTCCTTGTAAGCAATCATTGGATGATGTAATGTCATGAGTAGTAATTGCAGTAATCGTTACTCGCAAATCTGAATCCTTCCAAATTATAGCTAAATGTTTGCCTATTTTAAAATGTTGTATTCGTTTGATTCGTTTGCCATTGAAATTCACTTTGAGTTTGGTGATATTCGATACGCCTTTCAACACGTATCGGTCGTTTATCTACGGTATCGGATAGAATGTGACGTAATCTCTTCACCAACATAATAAGGTTATACCAACTTACTTCTTTGAGTCGTTCCTCTTATTTTTTCGTTTACAATTTGTCTTGTTATGAATAAATGGAGCATAATAATAATAATGAACTAAAATCTAATAATTTATATGATGTGTAATATAACTTTATGACACAATATATGAATGGTAACAACGATCCTAAGTTGAACTTAACGCTAAGTTGGACTTAAAAAGTATGGAAAGCCATTTGTAGCCTTGGAATAACATATATTCAAATGCAAAAATGCAAGTATTTCAGACTTTCATAAATTTTACATGAAGAACATGAAATCTCCTTGTTGATAGAAAAATATTAGTGATTTAAAACAACATTTCATGCCTTTGAAAAAGGACTTTAAAAAAAAAATTCAAGAAACTAATGGCTGTCCATACTTTTTAAGTCCAACTTAGAGTTAAGTTCAGCTTAGGATCTTTGTGAAACACCCCCAGGTAAAGTAACGCCCTAATAGAGAGTACGTCCCTTTTGCGGACCAATATATCAAACAAAACCTAAAAAGTTCTACAAATCAGAAGTATAAGAACACAACGCTTTTGAGGAGTTCCATTCAGAATGATATGTATAAAACTGTTTACAATAGATGAAATGAATCTTTATTCTGTGAAAATTGGACTAAAATCGGTCAAGAAATTATGAACATTTGGACCTACTATAGTCATAGTGTAAGTCGTAGACGAAACTGAATTCGATTATTCTCCACATATTCTTTTTGTTAGTAAATGTTTTAATTTCTCCCTCCTTTTCTCTACCTTCAAAGTCGTCGCATCGTCGCAGTTAGTTTCCGTTTCCGGTCAAATTATTATTCCCCAAAATCCTTTCAGCGACAGAAATCTCGAGAAATTATGCCGATAATTGACCTCTTATTCCTGATAAAAATTAAGTTATCACCAAGCTCAGTGACTTTTGTATCGTAAAGTATATCTACTGGTATTTCATAACGGGCATACTAGCAACTAAAAGATATGCTAAATGACGGAAAGTTTGACAAATTAATGTACCCCTCGTATTTTGAGGACAAAAATGAAAAATTGTATAGGAATCTCGGTAAATTATGATTAACATAGCTTAGTTTTAGGAATAGTGTTTATGGCATTTTCTGTATAATCCCTACTTTAGATTTCTTGAGAAATACTATAATTAACTTTCTTTTCTGGTATGATTACACGGTACACCCCAACGACAGTTATCTTGAGAAATTGATGATAGTTGACCCTTTATCATGTTTATTGCACACATAACATGCGAGGTATATCTTTCAGACTTTCAACGATAGACATCTCAAAATATTATTACGATTGACCTCTCTTTCCTGACATAATTATGGGTATAATACCCGTAACGACAGATTTCTTTAGAATTACGATGATTGACTCTCTTTGCCCAAATAACTATGGGTATTGTATCCGATGACCGTTACCATGCCAACAGTAATGAAAGGGATCATGTCCCGCTGTTTCTTGAAAAATTATTTAAAAAGTTATTGATCGTCAATTTTTCAAAGGACAAAGACTTACCATACATTGGTTACAATTACACTTAAAACTTAAGGTATGCATTAATACACCCTTTAGCTTGGTTTGTACACCGCTAACAAAACTATGTAGATAAAACCCGGGGTGTACGTACCGTGCATGACTGTAAAATCCAATATATTTTGCACCGAATACAAAAGTCATGCATGACAACTTTCATTGCAAGAGATGGTGTCTTTTTATACCGGTAAAAATAATGTTTACCTGTAAAAAGACTAACCACACCAGGGATAAGTATTTTTATCCATGGATTATTTTGAGGGGGGGGGGGGGGGTGTGGGGCGTATTTAAAATTTAAAAAAAAATAAACTCAGTCAATTTAATGTGCGTATGTGAAGTTTGTAAAGAAAAATTAATGTTACTTTCTATAAATATACAATGTACCTTCACTTTCTATTCTATAGAGTACAATGGCACATTGGGTTTGGCTTTTTGGTGTTGATACTATACATAGCAACTAACCCCGTGTTATAAAGAAATCAATTTCATGACCATGACCGTGACATGTTAGAGTGTACTTTTTAAATCAGAAATTAGTTAAATACAGTTAAATACAGTTCCAGATTCCTATACGCCACACCTCATCGACACCTGTGATAATGATTTTGTGTAGAAATAAAAACAAACAAAACAGAAGGCAAAATGAATATCGCAATCGCATCAGAAATGCTCTTATCTGCCTATGGGGCTGTCTGTATATTCGGATGTTCGGAATAGTTTAGTTGGCAATTGAAATAATTGACTACTGTACTTTTTTATGATCTTGACTCCAAAAAAAAAAACAGAATTGCGCTTTTGATTTCATATCATGAATTCGAATCATATAATACCGGATGTTTGCGGATGCAATAGGCGACAGAAAGTCTATGGGTTTTCGAAACCGGAAAAATACATTCACTGTTCTACCTTCAACCATGCAGGTGTCTCTACAGTACACAACAATGCGGTTAATTTTGATAATTTAAGTTTTATTTTTTGTCAATTCGCTTTCAAAAATATTATTTACTTAAATTGCAATTTCGAAAGCATGAAATAGGAAACTGAAAGCGGTTATAAACGAGACGGAATTATGAAAATAACAACGTTGTGTTGATAAAAAAAAACTCTGTACTATTGATTTTGAAAACAACTGTCTATTAAATTCGTCTAAATTATTATCAACTAATATTCCGAAAAAGAAAGTTAAGAAACATGTATACTAATTAGAGGAGAACAAAATAATAAATATGTAAGATATATATTTCCTCAAACAAACCAAAATTCAAAAATTGCTAGATTATTGTCCTATATCATATGAAACAAGTACCACTAAATAGCTAGTCGGCTGAGTAGATTGGAACTTGAAAAGAAAAACATCTAGTGTAATCATATTGACTTTTACAGCTCGAAATGATAAACGGTAGCTACGACCGTTTAATTAGTCTAGCCAATGCAGACCCTTTATTGTAAATCGTGTTGTACTTGCTGTTCACAAACCAATGATTACATTTTGTTTTGATTTAGCACGATCAAACAAAGTCAATCTGATTAATGATGGTAAGGTATAACAAATACCCCATCACGATATATACTGTATAGTTTCAGATATTTTCCATGATTTGGATGCATATTTTATTAATAATGTTTCCGTATAAAATCTTGCTCATATTCGTATACTTTCAATGCATTCTTGTGGGTAAAGCGCATTTTGGGTCTTGGCAGCATCACTGGCGCATCATCATTAAACATATATTTTTCAGGTAAAACCCCACATGAATATGTCCTCTTTATACGATTTCATAGTTGAGTTCTGGTAAAGAGAGTACAGTTTTGGTCAAACTGAATTGTAGTAAGTAAAACTTGCACCATTACATTACAAAATAATAGTTATAACGGCCACCGTGCTCGAAAGGAATACAAAATTACAAATGACTAAGTAAAATGCCTGTTATCATTCAAAAAGAGCCGTTATAACTCAGGAGGGCGCTCTCTGATAACTCATTGGTTTCAACCATTTTAAATAATATATTGTGCATGTGATGTTTTGTTGAAATAATGATTAAATAGAGAGATCATCAACAACTATTTAAAAACCGCTTTTGGAAATTTTTGAAAAAGTGTAAGCATTTTGAAATTATTTTGTGTAAATCATCGAATAAATTTGGGGCCCAAATTTATTACGATCGGATATATTTATTGATATTTCAGCCATTTCTGAACCGATTTTGACCAAATAAAGTTTATTCTGCCATTAAAATTGTATGCTCTTTCAAATTCGACACTCAGTTTTTCATTATCTCACAACAAAATTATTTTATGTAGCGCCCTCTCTACCAAAACTCAACTATCCCATTAAAGAGGTCCATCAACTTTGCCAAATTCATCTAAAATCACTCGCACATGCATTTAATATCTTGTTCCATGTTGTTTAGCTTATATGGTAACATAATAATTAAATGGGTTTTGATTTCATTCATATGTCTCCCATGATTAGGAAAATATTCATGACTGAATGAAAAACGTTCAGGAACGCTTTTCAAATGTGGTCAAAATCAAGCAATAATGTTACATCAATTTAAATTGTGTTCACTATGTAAACAACGTTCTTTTTTCGATGAAACTTTCACACATCATGCATGTCATTCGGAAGAATCCTACGATGATATGTTTGTTTGTTTGTTTGTTTGTTTTATTTTATTTAAACGCGATAAAAAGCCCTCGATCAGCCAAATAGGCTGCTTTTCAGAGAGCCCGTGATACAAATAACAAAGTAATACAAATATGGTAAACAAGTACAATAATATAGGTTTATGATTGAAGTTACAAATATCACTATTGGAAAAAAAATCGTATGATGTTATCCCACGTAATATACAGTAGTGTATACCTCCCCGTTGAAACCCCATCCACCATTCGGTGATGTGGAGAAAGATGAGTTTTGCAGGCGCGAGGTCTCAGTAAATGATTTAACGGCAATCTTCCGGACACAGTCATCTGCCAACATTATAATATTGCTTATTAAACATGGAGGAGAGCAGGGCGAGATGATTGTGTTTCTCTATAGGGGCAGAGGGACACAAAACTGACCTAGCCTATTTACTAAGATGATTACCATCATTGGCTCTAAATATAGACCTATGTCTGGTCTATATGCTATAGCCACTGATGCTCTAACTCGTCGTTGTCAATATACTAGAATATCTTATTAAACATTGAAGATAAAGCGAGATGTTGACTCTATCTAGGGGCAGAGGTACCCAAAACCCGCCCCATACCTAGCCCATTTATTAAGATAATTATAATTATCGGCTCTAAACCCCGACCTATATGTCTATGCCCGATGCCTATGCTAATGATGTATTTTAAAATCCATGCTCTAAACTCATCGTTGTCAATAAAAAATAATACTTGTTTGTTTGTTTGTTTGTTTATTTCCGAAATCACAACAATAAATACAGCAATGAAGTGCAACGGGGGATGACCCAATTCAGCAGAATTGAAAAAACAAAACCGCTGTTCTTCCTTGGGGTCCCACTAAAATGTATAACTTAACATTGAGGATAGACCGAGATAATAAGGCTATCGGGGGAGAGGGACTCCAAACTGGCCCATATTATGACATTATTATGTGACATAATATCCTACCAAATTTACATCCAGCAAACGGTACCCCATGCACAACAAATCCATGTTCAAAATGTTCCCATACGAATCCAGTTGGGCGACATTGCGCCTGATCTAAACCTTGAACTTACAGACGACTTAATTTAAGACTCGCCACTAAAAGGGTCTGTTTTGTGAGTTAATGTCGACCTCCTTTAAAGGGACTTAGTAATATTGTCCAAATCCTCAAAAAATCCAATCGGAATTTTAGCGGTTCCCTTATTCGTACTACAATAAAAGCATAGGACAGGTTTCGGTTTTTTTAATTTCCCTTTCGTTAAAAGGATATTTACGATTGAAGTGATCAGATGTTAAATTATCCACTGGACCGCGAAAACCGTGTAGAAAGTAAGTGCAATGAGTTAGTGAATATCACTTTGCATTTTTGCTCTTTACTCGGCCATACTGTATAACGTCAATTTAACTTGAAATTTTCACACAACATCCAGTGGACATATCAGATAACAACAATATACATTGTATCAACCACTCATCACTTTTTGCACATGTCAACAAAGTTACTAGATCCCTTTGAAATATAACTTATTTAATTTGTTAAAGGGACATGTTTGGCTGATCTCCGCTAATCGGAGGGATACATATTAGAAGAAGAGGAAGAGGTATTGTTTTTCTAATAGATAATTTATTTGATTAAAATAATCTCCTTAAAAAAGCGTGATGTATATAACAAAAATGAAAATGTGAAAGTAGATAAAAAGTTTGTCAACTATACAAATTATAACATGCACGTAAAATAATGCTTATTAATGAACGTGTTATCAAGCTTGTGAATGATTTCAGATACTAGAAGAAATATAACGACGCCATATTGAAATGTGATTGTGTTACATTCAACAATCGCATCTCTATTACAATTGTTGCAATTAATGTATGGGAACGTTGCTAGGTTTTGTCATAAAACACACAATATTCTCTCAATAAGGCGACAGTTATTCATGGATCGCGGAGAGTGTCAATGCAACTTCAAATTAAGTTTATTGTTGATAGTTTGTACACGAATACATTATTCCAATATGTGATACAACATCTATGCATCAGTGCATGTACTTAAATTTGAGATTTTACTAACATCTTCTTGTATAATGCCCTTCAGCATACATTGGCTTATTCGAGCGACCTATGTTTGCTAAAACTTTAGAGAAATTCTGTGCCTCCCAAAATAATCGGAATACTACCATAGAATATCAACATCAACTACAAAACGATCCCTTTAGAGAGATCTAGTATAAACTTTGTTGACAAGTGCAAAGAAGTGATGAATGGTTGATAACAATTAACATGTGTAATGTTGTGATCTGATATGTTCACTAGGTAATCATGTGAACATTTTTGTGTTAAAATGGATGTTATACGGTATGGCAGAGTATACAATGAGCGAATTAGATGCAAAGTGATATACGCTAACCCATTACACTGACTTTGTACACAGTTTTAACTATCCACTAGATAATTATTAATATGTACACTTCAACCATGCATATCTTTATAACGGAAGAGAAATTCGGAAAACCGAAACCTGTTCCATGCTTGGTATTAATACGAATACAACAAGGTACGAGAAAACCACTAAAGTTCCAAGTAAGTTTTGAGGATTTGTACAACGTTACTATATCCCTTTAAGAGAGGCAGCGTTAAAATCATTAGGAGGTGACTCAAGTTAATCATTTTTCAAGGAGTTTGTGGGGGCTTGATATAGATGAATGGAAAAACATGGGCTTTAGGCCCTAATGATCGTGAGAAAATAAAAGTGGGATGTCGAAAATAAATGCGGACTTGAATTTGGATTTGTGATTTGACTTCTAAATAGAGCACAGTTTGAAAATGAGAACGGTTCATAAAAATACACTAGTTAACGACATAAACATCAACGAGGGAGGGTGACAATTTTGACCGGTGTTCAGAACCGCCTATATTATACTACTGTGCATATTATTAGACCTCTGCTAATTAATTTCAGGGTATATTTAAGTTGGTGACATTCTGCTATGCATAATTCATTACATTTAATTTTCTATCAATAATATGATGTTCATATAGCCTATAGGTGTTCGATATTTATATACATGTAGATTTAAAGGGATCTAGTAACTTTGTTGGCATGTGCAGAAAGTGATGAATGGATGGAATATGTATAGTTTTGTGATTTGATATGTCCACGGAGTATTGTGTGCAAATTTCACGTTAAATGGGTGTACGAGTATATGGCCGAGTAATTAGCAAAAATGCAAAGTGATATTCCTCAACTCATTGCACTGACTTTGTACACAGTTATGACTATCCAGTGGATACTTTAAAACCCAAACACTTACATCGTAAATAACTTTTTAACGAAAAAGGAAATTTTGAAAACCCAAACCTGTTCCATGTTTCTATTGGTAATACGGATACAACACAGTATAAAGAGAACCACTAGATTTGGATTTTGAACAATTTCATTAGATCCCTGCAGTATAGCAAGAAGCTCTGAACCAGATATACATAAATGGCTCAAAAACAAACATTAAAAACATTTTTAAAACGTGACCGATATACCGACTTTGGTGAAACAATCTCTACCAGCACGGACGGGTTTTTTTTTCTTTGAAAATAAGCGATATGTGACTTCTAACAAAAAATGTTTGATTGGAAGTGTACAATCAATTATAACTATTATTCTCTTCCTTTTCAGACAGAATACACCCTACAGTATTATGCCGCTCAAGGTCAAACATACCATTGATAGGTTCCGCTTCGAAACTAGTTTGAAAAAAGGTGAGTTGAGATAAGTGCACGGTGGACCCAGTGTACTTTTTAAAATCATTGTTTTGAAAGTGACTTATATCCATGAATATAACGTGCAGAATACTGATTCACCATAAAGACAATTTATTATTAATGCGTCTATTAAAGATGACGTTGGATGGATGACATCAGAGAATTTGGGGGCGTTACATTAAATGGATGCGACAAGCACAAGAAAGAAGAAAATGGAATGGTGATGAAGAGGCCTTCCTTCTGCAATGGAGAGACATAGATATATAGATTAAGGATAATTATATGGAAAAGCACTGATGCACTCCAAGGGAGACCCATTTGTGTTTGCAAGCCTTTGACAGCTCACCCGGTAGAGCACAGGCCCGGCACCCCGGAGACTGAGGAGGTTCCCTGGTGGAAGCTATACCGTGGATGTGGATGTGGATGTGGTGTGGCAAGATTGGTAGAGCGCGCGCTTTCCGATCATGAGATCCCAGAGTTCGAACCCTGCCCACTGCGTTTGTCCTTTAGCAAGACAATTTATCCACAATTGCTGCTCTCTACCCAGGTGTATAAGTGGGGACCCGGTAGGAGGTGAAAGCCTTTATGTGAAGGATCTTCTCAATGCCCATGAGCCGCTTGCAAGGAATGCTCCCAAGCGAGTGGAGATGGTGCACACAATGTGTGCTGGTTTGCATTGTATCCTATGACCGGGGGTAATAATATTATTGTAAAGCGCTTAGAGATGATTATGAATCATATCAGGCGCTATATAAATCGAGTATACTCTATATGCTATTTTGTTAGCCCCTTTTGTCAGTTCTTTATATTGTACTGTTAATTTCAAGATGTATCATTAATCTGTACTATGACTATTGTAAATTGTAAATATTGAACTGATTATTATTGACAATAAATCAATTTCATTTCATTTCATTTCATTTCATTATGTGTTTCAGTAGTTGTACTACTGCGCATGCGTCTGGCTCCACGAACCGTCTTCTTCCCATGTCTTAGAAAGTCAAATTTATTTAAGAAAACCCCAATTTTTAGAGTCGATTATTTCTGACTAAAAAATCGAACCCCGCCCGAACTTGAATCTTTCTTTGCTCCGCTAAGTATCTAACTTCATTTCCCTTTTGTTTCTTTATAGTCAATTATTCTAGGTAATGTATATGCCATTGAATGTCCTGAAAACACTAAATTAGACTATTGTACAGTGTTAATGTTATGGATGGAAATGATAACAAACACACGCACATACATACAACACATACACATAGTAATGTAGACAGAAAAATCCATCTCGTTCTGGAGGGGTCCTTTAATATTATGACGTCATACTATCCCCTCCATCACGAGCGGGTGAGAAAAAAAATTCGTCAAAGAACCCTCGAAACATTGGCTGATTTTTCGGACTAATAGTAATGCAGCCTGACCATCGATAGATGACATATAATCGATGAGCTTGATACACTAGATGCTCTTATTCATTTTTTTTTTTTTTTTACCTTTTTTTTTGTTGTTGATTGCTTTTGTTAATTTGTTTGGGGCACCTTCCCTCTATTGCCATGTCACTGCATACACACACACAAACAAATACACACAGACACATTGTTCAAACAAACAGCTGCACACCTCATACACACACACACACAAACACACATACACATTGTTCGAACAAACAGCTGTACACCTCATACATACACACATACACAGGCACACATACAAATTGTTCAAATAAACAACTGCAAGACACACATACATCCCTCTCAGTGACCGTACCATCCGTGACCATTCACAACACTTATGATTGAGTGACCCCCGCAACGGCACCCTAAAACATTTCCGACAGTTTAAGACTTAAAAATCATTCAAATTTCTTGAAATTGTACTCACATATTGAGAAAATAGTGCATATTCCGATGCGATGATCAGATTTGCGATACATTAATTATATTTCGAGATATCGCCTTCGAACGCGCGCGTTGTTTTTTGGCTTCACGAGTTCAAAGTGTTTTTCATACCGGCACCCCCTCAACCCTCATTGACAGTGTACGCAACTCAAAATTTCTTGTGCGATGTTGGTATTATTTATCGTATTACTCGTAGCGGACGATCAACGCATTATTTCTCCTCAAAATTTCGACCAGTTCAGTTTTTAAGGGTAGCGCGCATCATCTCATGCGCGATTTTTTACAACACGCGCAAAAACAAATATTACGCGGGGTGCCGATATTAAAAACAGTGCCGATGTGTAGTACACCTATCTCTAGAGGTTCTCACACACTTTATTGTAATTGTAATACTGCCAGTAGAAATATGGGGCAGGCTTTGTTTTTCTGAATTTCTCTTTCAATATAAAGATATTTATGATTGAAGTATTCAGATTTAAATTCTCTATACAGGGTGGCCCAACAAAAACGGAACGGGGCACTTCCCAAAATATAGTAATAATTAGTATCTTTTCCAATGAAAAACGATACAAAGAACAGTAATTTTTGTTTTAGGGCGCTCTGAGTGACACCATGTCGGGTTCCCATTTTTGTCAATTTTTACCAAGTCAATGCCTGATAAATCGCACCTACTGCCCGTCATATCATCGAACAACATGCCCATTCTCTCGGCACACAGCTGAATGCACACTAACAATAGTGCGCGTATTGCTCGTTGTTCGATGCTATGACGGGCAGTAAGTGCGATTTATCAGACACTGACTTGGTAAAAATTGACAAAAATGGGAACCATTCATGGCGTCACTCACAGCGCCCTAAAACAAAAACTACACGACCAAAATGACCGTTCTTGGTATATTTTTTCATTGGAAAAGACACCCTATCCCATGGACATAATCTTTTTGTTCCTATATTTTGGGAAGTGTCCCGTTCCGTTTTTTTTGGGCCACCCTGTATTGACATTTTATTTACCATGGAATTTGCACACATCACTCATAGGACATATCAGATCACAAAAGTGCACACTTCAGCTCTACCCGTCATCAAATTTTGCACAAGTCAACAAAATTACAAGCTCCCTTTAAGGGATCTAGTAACTTTGTTGACATGTGCAAAAAGTGATGAATGGTTGATACAATGTATATTCTTGTTATCTCATATGTCCACAGGGTATTGTGTGAAAATCTCAAGTCAAATGGACATTGCATGGCCAAGTTATGAGCAAAAATGCAAAGTGATATAAACTAACTCACTGCACTCACTTTGTACACGGTAAGAAAAACTCCGGGGCAGTTTTTCTTATCTGAATACTTTTATCGTACATATCTTTGTAACGAAAGGGAAATTTGAAAAAACAAAACCTGTTCCATGATTTTATTGTTAATACGAATACAAGCTATTAGGGAACCGCTAGAATTAAAATTTTATTTTGAGGATATGGACAATGTTACTAAGTCCCTTTAAAAGTCCGGTAGCTGCACTGGGCGTGGTCAAAGAAAACATAATACCATGTCATATATACAGGATGTCAGTGATTTTCACAACTTGACTTATCAACTTGAATTCTTTTTCTAAGTTTAAAAAGTTGGAGATAGTGTGCGGGCAAAACAGGGCAACTTATTTCCTTCCTGTGAATAGAATTGCTTACGTTAACAATCGATAGTTCTCTATAAAAATTGAAATCTTGAAGTATAAGCTGTCAAAATTGACTTGCTCCCCTTTTGTTCAAAAATACAGGATTCACTTCTACTATTGTTAACCTTTATAATGGAGAAGAATTATCAGCATTCACTCTCTCAAACATCAAAATAATCAAATAATTCCATTTCCATAAGACACTAAGTAAATGATACACAATTCAAAAACTGTTTTTCAATTAGTTATCAACATACATGTATATTTATGCATATAATTCAAAAACCTTTTTTTAATTAGTTATTGAACATATATTTATGCATATAATTGGTTATTACTTCATGATCAACATGTAAAAGTTTATATATATACGATTCATCGGTGTAACATAAGATATAACATTTAAGATAACGTTCAAAAATATCTATAAACAAAAACAGAATTATTTTCTTGTGACTATCATTGGAAAAAAAAGTACATAGTATCACATATCAATGAGTAGTTAGGTAAGACCTTAAGTATATTGATTAGAAATAGTATCAATAATAATAATAATAATGAAACACTTTTATATAGCGCATAACACATAAGCACAACTGCATGTCCTTATGCGCTGTATTATTACCCTTGATCATCAGGTACAGGACAAACCCGCACAATTATCTTGCGCACCGTCTCAACTCCCCGGGGAGCATACTAGCCAATGGCAGCCATATGATAGCGCCCAGGCTAATTAACACCCGACCAAGTACCCATTTATACTCCTGGGTAGAGAGCAGCAATGTGGATTAAATGCCTTGCTGAAGGGCAAACGGAGTGGGCAGGGTTCGATCTCGGGATCTTGAGATCAGAAAGCGTGCGCTCTACCAACCTTGCCACACTACGTCCAGATCATTAAGAGCATGTTCTAAAGATGTACATACATTTGTCATAAATACATATACTCATTTGAAGGGGTGGAAGAAACAAGAACACATTTAGAAATGTTGTTCACGTTAATGTTGCGCTGTGAACATATTACCAATACATATTAACAATTAAATAAAACATCCAACAATATAATACAAACTAAAAACTTCAAAGCATGACAACTTGCTTTTAAATTAACTCAACATGTCTAAATAACATATTTTGAGTGCAATAAATATATGAAATATGCTGAAGGATTAAACTGTTTATCAGTAAAAAATATATCATTTAAAAACTAAGAAAAAACTTTCAAAGCAGAATGAGATAAGTTGTAAGTAATTAGTCATTATTTGAGCAAAAAACTATCAAGAAGTATTAAAAGAGAGTTATGACTCTGCTTAATTGGAAATACAAATAAGCATTTACCTCGTTTAAAAATACATTATGTTCATTTTAATTTGAATCAATCGTTTCAGTCACTTTGTTTTATTTCTTTTATTGACAGAGTAAGATTTAACTTTCACATATCATTCAGCTTCTTATATCTAAAACTACAGCTAATCATAAATAATTATAATTATATATATATATATTTATAAGATGAACATAACAGTTAAGCATGAATATTAGAGCAAATAAAATAAACAAGGTGTAAATTAAGTACTTCTTTCTATTGAAAAATAGAAACAACACCGAACAAATTCAACCAATAAAAAGGTGCTGAAAGCTCATCTCTATTTACTGCAATGAATTGAAAATATACACATTATTTTCAAAACTTCAGACTTACTGCACAGAGCACTGAAATGATGTCATTACACTTTTTTTTTCTTTTTTTTTTTTTAAATATGCTATATAGCCCATAAGGTGAGAGAGAAATACATGTATGTCAAACTCAAATATAGACAATACATGCAAATTGCAATATGTAATAAATCCTCATTGGTCAATCAATGGTTCGCAGCAGCTTAAGAATAATATAGAGAGCCCTTTAATAGCAATGTGATGCCAACTGCAGAAGGTGAAATTGAAAATGCTAACCTTCCAAACGTTGGGTTACCAAACGGATAAATGTTTCAAAACAGCACTATTTATAACCATTACCAACATGAAATGAAAAGCTGTGACATCGCACTTCAGTATTCAATTATCGGAGTTCTCAAGTTTTGTAACATGAACACAAGCATAACGGGCATTCTTCTAATTTATTTGGACAACACATACTCGTGGTTATGAAAATCATCATTATTATTTTCATCAGCTGCATTATTTACATTTTTTGTTTGGGGGATATAATTCTGAAGATTCTAAAGATTGTGCCTGTGCAAATGATCACCATGTGAGGGCGCTGTTATAAATGTTTACAGGAGCAGGATTGGGTAGCTGGTTCATCAATTCAAAATTTAAAATAATATCACAGTCCTATTGCATCAAGTATCACATCCCAGTATAGCTTCCAGTACAAGTCTTTCAAAAAGAAAATGAAGCATCTTGTAATTTGAGCGAGTTTTTTTTTCGGGGGTGGGGGGGGGGGGTGCTGTATGTAGAAGATTTTTCAAAATTGTATAACTTCAAACTGTAATCTATCATCATTTCCTACTTCTCACTTACTTTCCTAGTGATTTAGCATCTCATTTCAGGTGACGAGTTGATCGCGGTCCGAGCCCTGGCCCATCACGTACTCATAGGACGGTAGCTCTGGTTGTGGTGAGGATGGGGATGCTGGTGGGGCGTAGCCCGGGGCAGACGTGGGTGGGGGCGCAGACATTTGGGATGCATATCCAGGCGGTTGAGATGTTTGTGGGGCGTACGCAGGGGCCCCGGTTGGTGGGGGCGGGTGTGTTCGAGGGGCGAAGCCAGAAGCTGTAGTTGGTGGGGGTGGGGCCATTTGAGGGGCATAGCCTGGGGCTGCAACAGGAGGGGGCGGAGCCATCTGAGGGGTGTAGCCGGGGACGTTTGGAGGAGGGGGCTGGAAGTTGTACGGTGATACGGGATGCTCGACGTGTCCTGTGTTGCCGGTCGGATGGTGAGTTGCATCTGGAAGAGAATAGATAGAAATGACAAGATGATAAACTATAATGTGACAGAACTATTAGCAAGTTAATTGTGGTCACTAATAATGAGTCAAATGATATAGAGATGCTTGAAGATGTAGTGCTATATTAAGGAAAACAATGTAGGAAGCAACTGAGATTTTACCAAATAGCAATTTAATCTTCCTTAAAAAAGTAACTTATTTTCCAATAATGCTAAATAGCAGTTAAAAGTTCCCAAATAAAAAAATTGAGCTTCTGAAGATAATTCAATTTTGATAAAAGACATATTCCCTCAAAACTGCAATAAGTCCTCCAATGATTGGGCACAAATGTATCCCAAGACAAATGGCCTGGGGCAAAAAAAAAATAGCTATATGCTTGTAGAATGTAACCAAATGAAACACCTTTTTAAGGTTTTGCTTTGTTTCAGGCCACGCATATTTCAAAAGCTTTGATGTTACTTGCCACAAAGAAAAATAAAAAGTCTTAATTTCTAGCACCAAATTAGTCCAAAAAACTTGAAGAGAACATCATCATCATCATCATTTTGTATCATTACACAACTTCCTGCCAATGGCAGGCAAATCTGAGCGCTACATCATTGGCCTCTGCCAGATCTTCGCTTGTGCACATTCCATGTACCAGTTCACAACTATTACCAGGTGGTCCATGGTCTGAGGACCTTAAAGATGAATAGCAGTTTTGGGAAAGTTACAGGAAACATTTATATTGGCCATAATAATTGATCAATATTGTTGAATAAGTATCTAAAAAGGGCTCGTGAGGTAAAATCGAGCCTAAGCATCGTTACATGCAGAAATATTGGAAACTAGATGGATCTTCGACTGCGCGCAGTCGAAAATGATGCCTCCGCCATTACGCAATTTATTTATATCAAGCCCAAATCAACATATACTGTACACTGAATTAATTCTGTACACTGAATTAATTCTGTTAACTCAATTTTGATGGTACTCTGTCTTTTAGATCTTGACGTATCACAATTATGAGCTATCAGTGACCTTGACCTTTGCCCTCATGACCCCAAAATCTAATGACTACAATTTTTCCCTAAGATACATTCAGGTATCAATTTGGATTGAAATCTGATATTCAGTTCTTGAGATTTCCAATCTCAAGCTACTTTTACATATAATGAGCCCTGTGACCTTTGACCTCATGACCCCCAAAATCTAATCAGTTCATTGGCTCTCCAAGGAACATACATGTACCAAGTTTGTTCAGAATCTGTCAATCCCTTCTTGAGATAACGCGTTCACAAGCTATTTTTGCATATATAATGAGCTCTGTGACCTTTGACCTTTGACCTCATGACCCCAAAATCTAATCAGATCATCGGCCTCCCAAGATACATACATGTACCAAGTTTGGTCAGAACCTGTCAATCCCTTCTTGAGATAACGCGATCACGAGCTATTTTTGCATATATAATGAGCTCTGTGACCTTTGGCCTTTGACCTCATGACCCCAAAATCTAATCAGATCATCGGCCCCCCAAGATACATACATGTACCAAGTTTGGTCAGAATCTGTCAATCCCTTCTTGAGATAACGCGATCACGAGCTATTTTTGCATATATAATGAGCTCTGTGACCTTTGACCTTTGACCTCATGACCCCAAAATCTAATCAGATCATTGGCCCCCCAAGATACATACATGTACCAAGTTTGGTCACAATCCGTCAATCCCTTCTTGAGATAACGCGATCACGAGCTATTTTTGCATATATAATGAGCTCTGTGACCTTTGACCTTTGACCTCATGACCCCAAAATCTAATCAGATCATCGGCCCCCCAAGATACATACATGACCCAAGTTTGGTGAAAATCCGTCAATCGGTTCTTGAGATAACGCGATCACGAGAACGGGACGTACGTACGTACGGACGGACGGACAACCCGAAAACATAATGCCTCCGGCTACTTCGTTGCGGAGGCATAAAAATCCAATGGCCGCCCGTGAAAAGCAACCACGTGGACTTTTGCCATAGCTCATGCGCGATTCTGCAATGGCGATCAATTTACTGTAAATCAGTTTTATAATTTTGCAAATATATCCATTTGTATGCAGTTTCCTGGCCAAATAATTATACTTCCATATTAGCAAAATTATATTCTTTCACATGGTTGGTAATAAGAGCATACATTTCATTTTTTGTGTGTGGGGCGTTTCCCACTACTGTCATTTCCCTTTAACCGCGCTACGACTTTGATATATCCATAATGAATGACTTACAAGGTTGGAACATGTGTGCCGGAGGGACTGCATATGCCTCTCTCCTCGGCTGAGTACTGCTCGGCAGTCCAGTCAGCTCTGGCACCCCGAGGTGTGGCTGCTCACTCTGCCGGCTGCGTCCCTGCTGGATCATCTGCTGCATTAAGTACGTCCGGAACATGTCCAGCAGTTGGTCCTGGGGCGTCCGTTGGTCCGCTTTGAACGTCAGGTAGGAGACGTCACCGTGGACTTCTCCGCTGTGGTCGACAGTCGTAAGGCATCTAGACAGCTGTGGGAAAATTAATTGAACAACAAATGGAAAAATTAGAATACTTATAGCAAGCCTCAACAATCAACTTTTTTTCTGCATGCCCATTCAGGCAAGTCAAAGCATAAATTTTGCACATTTTACTTTCCTGAACAGACAATTTACTTTCCCATAAATACAAAACAATGTGAATGAAAAAAATAATTGAGCTAGGAAGCTTGATCTGCTTGGCAGATTTATCTCTCGTTCCTAGATGAGATTTGCCCATTAGGAATTACATTTTTCTATCGTTATTGAACAAAAATATGTAGTTGCCCTATTGCGCAACCAAACAAGACAGTTTATGAAATTTTACTTGCTAGTAGTCATAATACAAACATGATATTAATAATAATAATAATAATAATTGCATTTACATGGCGCTTTATACGGGCGTTTCTAAGCGCACTGGTGGTCTGTCTAAATAAGAAAACTAGTAAACACGATAGCATAAAAACAATACAACACCAAAGTCAAAGTAACAAATAAGAAATAACAAATACATGACATAATACAATACTTAATTACTAACTGTGTGCGCCTCCAGAAAATTACAACTGCTTAAAAAGATGGGTTTTGAGGAGGATTTTAAATGATTCTGGCATTCTGAATATGGGGTGGGAGTTTGTTCCAAAGGGTGGGGGCAATGGACGAGAAGGCTCGGTCACCATAACGAGTTTTTGAACGTGGGCCATGAAGTAATTGGAGAGAGGAAGATGAATGGAGGGGTCTGGCAGAAGAGGAGGAACGAAGGGAGACTAGGTCTTGAAGATATATGGGGGCAAGATTATGCGTGATTTTATATGTGAGAAGTAAAATCTTGAAAGTAATGCGGGAATGGACCGGTAGCCAATGAAGTGAGCGGAGAACAGGGGATATATGGTCATGTTTCCTTCTAAGGGTGACTAATCTAGCGGCTGAATTTTGGATACGTTGGAGGGGGGATATATGAGAAAGAGGGAGGCCGGCGAGGAGGGAGTTGCAGTAGTCCAGATGAAAGGAGACGAAGGCGTGGACGAGTCGCTCAGCGGATGATTGGTCAAGCAGACGCCTGATCTTCCCTAGTTTGAAAATACCCCAAGATGCAGATTTGCAGATGTTAACAATCCATAATTATGATAATACATTCCATAATAACAAATAATTATATTGTATTATAACCTCACCCTGTATGCTGGACACATGAACAGGCAGCAAGGAAGGCACATGAGGAAAAGGCACATTCCCTCCGGAGAGCAGGAAAACAGATTGTTGAACTCGGAACTGTTTGTGACCACCACGCGGGCATAGGCGCAGTTGTAAGACGTGTCAAATATCCCGTCTTGTCCCTGGTGGACGGTGCTAAACCAACCCTTTAGGATGGAGTCGAAGTTCAACTGTGAAATAAAAGATATGACAGGTTGTTGAAATTGAACTGTTCATGAGCAACACACATGTGTAGGCACAGAAGAGGTGTCGAATATCCGTCTTGCCCATGGTGGACGGTGCTAAACCAACCATTTAGGATCGAGTCGAAGATGAACTGTGACATGAGGATACAAATAAAGTCAGTGCTATGTTTTTTTCTGCTAAATTGTTAGTATCCTGATTTATTTGTGACCAAACAGATAATAGAGGCAGAGAGACAGTTGTAAGAATGTGTCAAATATTCAGTTTTGCCCCTGTAGAAGGTGCTTCAGAATGAAGTCGAAGCTGAAGCTTCAAAATAAGAGATCTATATAGGAAGATAATCAGTGATATGTTTTTCATGATTTTTTTTGTTTACTATAATTACAATGATTGAATCCCGATTTATTTATGACCGCGACACAATCAGCTCTGGGCCACAAAAATGTCATTAATGCCAAATTCTACTTGCCCAAATGGGCAACTGCATAAATAACATAATTTTAAATGTATTTATATATTTAATTTGTTTGGGGCCTCCAAATTCATTCACTATAATTTGAGTGATCTTTGTTTTACAAGGAAAAATTGTAGGTTTGTCCATTGCTGTAAGGTATTTTCTGACTTACGTCGATGGCAAAGTTGCGCTCGTTGACGATGTCCTCCCTCCCGTCATCCAGGAGTTTCTGCATCTGACTCCGGATGATGGGATGAGACGTGTTCACCGTCACAATGATGTCACCTTCAAAGAAAAACATAAAATGAATATCAAGAAAATTATTATGATGATGATGCCAACAAGATTTATACTGATGATGCTGCGAAAATAATTATGATAATGGTGGTGATGATGAGGACGATGACAATGATGATAATGTTGATATCACAATTATAATGGTGCTGATGATGATGGTGATGGTGGTGATGGTGATGATGGTGATGGTGGTGATGGTGATGATGGTGATGATGGTGATGGTGGTGATGGTGATGATGGTGATGGTGGTGATGGTGGTGATGGTGATGATGGTGATCACGATAATGCTGATAGTTGTTATGATGCTGATAGTTGTTATGATGATGAGGATGATGATGTGATGGTGGTGATGGTGATGATGGTGATGATAATAATGATGATGATAATTACTATGCTGATGATGATGCTGATGATGATGATGATGATGATGATGATGATGATGATGATGATGATGTTGTTGATGATGATGATGTTGATGATGATGATGATGATGATGATGATGTTGATGATGATGATGTTGATGATGATGATGTTGATGATGATGACGATGATTATGATAATAATGCTGATTATGCTGCTGTCAGATGACTATGCTTATGGTTATGTTGGTGATAATGGTGGTGATGATGATTACTATTCTATCTCTGACAATGAATTGTGTACAAAAATAATCTCACCTAAAGAATAGCACAATTCACAAAAATTCTTCAGTTTGTCAAAAACAAAATACTTAAGTTAAATAAGAAAGGTTAATTATTGTCTACTTACACTTGAGAATGTATCTGATCCTGCCCGATTTGTGTCTCCTCTCCAGCTTGACATCAAACACTAGAGGTCGTGTCAGCAGCCTTTCCACCAGCTGGTCATACTGCTCCACTGTCTCCACTTTGAGCACCCTGTATTCATGATCAAAGATTTTTTAAATGTGTAACTTTTTGAGGAATTCTAAATATAGTCGAGCAACATTCACTAACTTTGATCGCTATGTAAATTCATGGTCTGTAAATTATGCTATCTATTCACTACTGCATTTTTTCACAACAACAACGAAATGTGACGTTATAATTTATTGCATGGTATCTTTTAAAAAAATGAACATCAATATACTTAATCCTAGTTTAACCTATTTATAGTTTCAGGCAAGTGATTATATCCACAGCAGAGTATGAGATACACGGGGGGCCGAGGGCGATTTTGCCCCCTAATTTTCAAAATAGCCCCCTGAAATCAGTAGATAGCCCCTTAAATTTCCATAGTGTATTATATGTGAAGTATTTTGTGATATCCATCAGATTGAAAAAGTAGCCCCCTAAAATGAAAAATAGTTTTTAACTAAAAGTTTTTGGGCAAGTAGTGATATTCACTGGGCAAACAAATGTAAGAGCAACTTGCCCAGGGGCAAGCAAGAAAATGCACTGTTTGCCGCACCCTGATCTTACTTACCTGCCCATAGAGTCTGGAAACCATGCTTCATGCGACTTGTCGTGC
>JBAMJV010010197.1:0-45817 GCA_037951105.1 Echinarachnius parma | reverse complement strand
GAAATCCATGTAAAATAAAGACTACATAAAGGTGTGCCCCATCATTTGCGTGCCTCCTCCCGCCCCGAAATCAGTCCGACCACGCTATGCCACTGATTTGAACAGTAATCGCTATACTAGTCTTGATCTTGCCAACACCTACTCGCATATCATAAACACTATTCATAATCATATCATTTGATCAACAATGGAATGCCACTCCTTACCAAAACTCCGTTGATCATCATTATCATTTATAGTTGGGTCGTCGATCCATACGAAAGCGCGCCACCACATTGAATAGACAATGAGCGGGTCCTAGCTGGCCCAGCGGTGTTAATGGATGATATTATATTAACCCCAGCATACTGTATACGCCATATATTTCGCGTACATATATAGATATTCGCTAATCGGGACTTTACAACAATTTCACAAGTGGTTTATTTCGCGTTTAATTCGCAACATCATTCGTGACTGACTTGAGAGAGATGCTAGTGCGGTAATGAAGCATACTTTGCACTTGGTGGCAATTTTGTAGCGTGTTGTTAATTCCGCGATTCACAAGTGATTCGCGACATTCGCGAAAATAGAACCCTCGCGAAATATATGGCGTATACAGTAATATGCAACACATGGATAGAATCATACAGGGGGCGTCGATCCTGGGGGGCAAGTTTCATTTCGGTTGCGGGAACTCACCTTTCGAAATGTGTTGGGCAGTGTAACTTCTCAAACGCACACCTCAAACGAAGTTTATTAAACCCTCATCTATAGAAAATAAAATAATCTGAAATAATGTATCTTTCAGTCAATTCGGTCCATATGCGCCGAACGCAAATCAAATTGGAATATCATGTCCCCCCATATTTGAAAGTTGAGGAGATTGTCCCCCTCCCTTTGTCATTATGTATGTTTGGTTCCATACTAATTTTCTGTCTCAGGTGTGCACCAAATCGCACAATTTCACGCCCAAAAATACAAAAGCTCCCTACTGTGGGAGGGGGACACCCCCTCCCACACCCTCCCCCGCTCGGTCGCTTCGCTTCCTCGCAATGTCTCCCCTCCACTTTTGAGAAGTTGTTGACGCCCTTGCTTAGTTTCATGGGAGTTCAATGCCCTTGACTATATCGATGGCTCTATAGTATACAGGATCACGTGGATCCATCTCATGCAAGGCTCAATCTTTTCCTCGCTATGCCCTTTAAAAGTACGTTACGAGCAGGTTCACTATTTTATACAATTTTAACACCCATGATAGGAATTTCAAATGTCTGAAATCTAAAAGCTTCCGGGGGCTCCGCCCCCCTGGTCCCCCATTATTGTCCCCAAATATGGGTTGCCCCCATAAATCAGGTCTTCGAGCCATCAAGACACTTTCAATGAGCGCATAATAAAACTTCCGGGCATGCCAATGTAGGGCTTTAATTAGCTCTCTCAATGGTCACTCTGGAAAAAATTTCAAATTTCGCCCCCCCAATCGCAAAAACGGATCGACGCCCCTGGAATCATAATGTGACTACAGCTTTCACCATGTTCACTAGACATGACAGGACGGTTAATAAAGATAACCTTGTGAAGTACGTGTTATTCTTTTTTGGAATCAATGCTTGTGAATCAGGATTGTGTGGTCTTAAGTGTGGATTTTGCTCAAATAAATTCAATTGATATTCTTATTAAACCAGTTCAGTCGGTGTCTTATTTTCTCCTAGTCAAGTATGTTTAGGATACGCATTCCCTAATTATGTAACGCTTTCATTTGATTGTCACTATCTAGCTTGTTATAGAAACAAATTTAGATGTTATATCTGCATTTTCATGACATATAGACTTATATAATACTTTCCTTGATTATAATGTATAGGTTCATTTTGTCCCAATAACAATCAAAGCATTGTGGTAGTATTCATGCAATGTGTGGTATGAATGTCTTACTCGCAGAATTCGATTGTATTGTACAGGCTGGTTGAAGAAGGATATTTGGGCCAACCTGAAATGGAGCTAGATGAACATATGAACAGTGATATATAATCTTGTTTACTATGGTGAGATGAGAGTTTAACACACGATTTCGTTTCATTATGGTTTTGTCCCACTGCACAGCTTCTCCTTCCGTTTCATATCCGTTTTGACATCCAGATGGTACAAGCAGGAACAAATGGTTCGGAACGGCCTAGTAGGATAATTTAAATTCAGCTCGTCATCGAACTGCTAGATACTGACAATTTCGCATTTTGGTCGAATAGGAAACGGAAGGAGAAACGGTGCAATGGGACTAGGCCATTAGTTGTGCGATGCAACTTTCCTTATTAAGGGTTATCAATTTGTATTCTTAAAGATCTAGTAACATTGTCAAAATCCACAACGTTTACTGAGAACGCGCCGGTTGTCACGAACTTCGTTGTATTTGTTTTACCAATAGAAACGTGACACATGTTTTAGATTTTCTAGTTTCTTATTCGTTATCAAAGATATGCATGATTTAAGTGCATGCTTAGATCTAGAATTATCTAGTGAAGAATTCTAAACTAAGCCGTTGCAACTAGTTAGTGAAAATCTTTGCAGTTTTTGCTCATTACTCAGTCATACGGCATGTATACATTTAACTTAGAATGTTCTCACATCAGTCACTGAACGTAACATGGCAATAATTATCATATTACACCAAACATACACAAATACTCAACCTTTCGTCAGTTTTATCACATGTCACCATGGTTACTCGATCCATTTGAGTGGCGAGTGTTAAGCCTAGGTGTCATTTGTTACAGACAGAGATACAATCGATTGTAAGTTACAATTAATTGTAAAGTCAGATCATGTGTTCTAGTAAATGGTTGAAACGCTAACATTTTTTGACTTACAATTAATTGCAACTTACACTCAATTGTATCTCTTTCTGCAACGGGGCCATCATCTTATAACGCTAATATGAGACAATCAGAATTACCTGACTTTGCTTAATTCGAGAATATTTGAATATGTTTATATATCACAAGTTATTATAATGAGGGTAGTTTGAGATGAAGTGCATGTCATGTAAATATGTACAGAAATATTTGTAAATTAATCTTGTAAATATTGAGACTTGTCAGTATTACTTTGCTTATTGAATTGTATCAGCACGTCACTATTCAATTTCAATTTTATTTATCCTTGACCGATGTAAATATGTAAATGTATATATGATATATATTTATTTATTTATTGATATATCTAACCATTAATGTATTTACGGTTGCAGTCGGCTCAAATTAAAAGAGCAACAAAGTTTTGTTTTCCATAACTATGACGTAAATATAGACTGCCATGGGGTTCGCCGACATGCTCAGATCATCTACAATCGATTAGTTGTAGCTTATTAGGGTACATATTACATTTACACCAAATAAAAATGTAATACCTCTTTTCTCACAAAGAGTGAACAGAGTCACTCATTAAATATAAAGTCAACGTGTAAAATTACATGCAGACATTTCAATTAATTTACAAATACTGGCAATAGCTCTGCATGACTTTCGGTAAGGGAAATGTGGTATCATCATTGTCGCCGCCTTATCTCGAGTTCATTACAGATTTCTGGCTGTCAAATGCATAGCCCTAACCCAACCAGCTATTTACGAGGATGTGCTGTAAATGTCAATTTAAAAATGCATATTACCACTTCATCGTAAAAAGGTTGTTCCTTTGTATTAATTGTCTAAACCCACTTGCAACTTGTGTGGTTATTTCTTACCATGTTGTTTTCCCCTTTCGACTAGAAGCATGAAACCGGTTTTTTATTTTTATTTCCACTGCGTCATTATGGTTTTTATTTTATGGTTCAATTTGTAATGAGTCAGTTAATGTATTATACCCTATATTCGCTCATTTCTTGGCCATAATATGACAATCATCATGAAACCTTCACACACTACTCCGTGGATGTATCAGACTAAAATAATAAACATTTTATCAACGCATTATCAATTTTGCACAAAGTAGCATGGGTACCTTATTCCTCAGTCTCTATTTTGTATCTTAAATTATAAAATGAAATGAATAAATGTTGATATTAATTGAAAGAAAGATATTACCCTATTATATACATTAGTTTGTAATTCCATATTCTGGTTATACATTAACAATTGTAATAATAATGTAAAAGAAAAAATGAGCACAGAAAATTTGGTTTATTTTCTTTGCCCGTTTTTCATTCATTTTATAAACCTCTTGTCAGTTTCCCTTATGTTTGAAATGATATTTAATGTATAAGCGTACAATAAGAACTGTACAGGAGTATAATGCGTTTATATATCGATGCAATGGATTGTAATTATTGTAAAACCAGTAAGTGGAAGTCATCATTGATATGTCTGTATTGAGAACGAAATAATTGGTTTATGTTATACAATAAAATGTTATTCTGATATATACAACATCTGTCCTGTTTTCATTGAATCTTGTGCTTCATCAAGCTTTATAAGTGTCACATCTTAAAAGCACATCAAACATCATACCATGGTAGGCCGGTTCACTGTCATAATAATTCATGCGTTTTCCTTGACCAGTTAGTGAGAGACATGATAGTCAATAAGGTCCATGTTGCCACAAATATCAGAGGTAACAGAATGTCAGTGGAAACAACGTGAAGACAATACTGTCAGAACAATGTGTTGGAGGCAAAAAATGTAAGAAGAAAAAAATGGTCAGAGCAAACCACATTTTTTCATAATTTTGATTTCCATTTCCTAACATTTTCGTTTGACATTTTAATATTGGGTGGGTATATCAATGTTATCAACACAATTGCGTAAACATTTACCAACATGGATTTAGGGTAACGGGCTTGGGTTTAGGGAAGTAGTATAGTGTTGTTTGTTATATTCATGGTATCCCTGAAACACAAAGGCCCCGTTGCAGAAAGAGATACAATCGATTGTAAGTTACAATTAATTCTAATTCAGAAAATTTGCGCGTTTCAACCAATCAGTTATGCGCATATAGGACACATGATCTGACTTATAATTAACTGTAACTTACAATCGATTGTATCTCTTTCTGCAACGGGGCCAAAGATGCGTATAAGTCATGATGCGTGTTTTCTTTCCCCTTGCTGTCTGTCTATACACCCCTATACACACGACACTCACAGGGTTAAAAACTGAACCAAAACATATCAGACTATTCGTTTATATCGCGTGGACTGCCAATTATGTTTTAAACATTATGCTACTTGCTTTTCAAAGAGTATGTTATATGAATTAGTTTATGAACCGAAAAGTAACACATCGATCTTTACACATTTGGCGCTCGATTAGAAATTGTGGCTTTTCGAAGTGATATGTTAACAAATCATTGGGAAGTCATAATAGAATCTCACTTTTAATTGTTAATATAAGCCAGTTCGTAATTAGACTATGGAGCTTGGGTGACGACAGAGGGCGTAGTCCGATATTCCATCAACGGGCGATCAACGTACAGTAAAGTGTATGGTAGTATATCATATTACCGGATAATTTTAGTTTGACAGCATAAAACAAACATTAGATGCATAAAATCAAAGTGGAAATTTTACGAGTAGCTGCATAAACTCATAAAGAACACATTTGATGTAAAGTATATTCAAGAATTTACCGATTTTTCTCCATATCAACTTTCTTGTAATCATCTTTCTTGTGAATGATCCAGGTGAATCATTCACACGCAATAATGGTACAAGGCAGGCGATAAGCATACCGCCCATTCGTACAATGTACCGTTCAAAATTGAACGTTATGTTTTAGGACGCCATCGGCAAGAAAAACAGACGGGATATAATATTTCTTTCTACATGTTGCGGTCTTCAAAACAAGAAAGTCGGTAATCATTATCAATTTATATAAATTGTGGATCACATAAACGAAATTTTGTTTGCATTTGCTAATAAATGGAGAGAGAAATCAGACGGCAAAAACTGTTTTTGCGTTGGATAGTCCAGCAAGCGGAAGACGATAATCTCCGCACAATGCTATGTACACCTACGTGTGTACATATCCAGTGCGTGCTAGCCAGGCCAAGCAAGGCTCAGTGAAATTATTGATCAATAAATATCATCATTACACATGAATAACACATTCTATCAAACCGGTTCTTGTTCTATGAAATAGTACATATTATGCTATTAACCTTTGATGTGGTGAATACAAAAACGATGGGCTTATTTTGATCCTGATCCAGATATAAAAAACGTAAACAAATAATTTGCATTCAATTGCACGTGTGGCTTCTTTGATTCTCACGATCGATGGAATATCAGAATACCCGGAAGTAAATACGCGCATGCGCAGATTGTAACTACGAACTGGCTTATTGCCCACGTACGCGCAAACTTTGATGCAAAAATTACTTCTAGCATCAGACATACTAATGTAACACCTGCAATTGATATCATCGCTGTCATTTCTTGCCATAATATGTCTAAATCCAAAATCTCCTGTATCGATATTATCGCGGCACTAAGGGGTGATCTGAGCAATTACACTTTTCTGTGGTATATATACAGAATTAAATTTAAACCACATGACTCTGTTTAGCCAATCAGTGACTCGTATCTGACTAAGCCATAACATAAACAAATATACCACTTACAGGATAACTATATTCATTTGAATTGAGATAAATGAAAAGTTAAAGCCAATAATGAACAACAAAGCACAGAGTTGTCTAAATCTCATTTTATTAATGAAAACAAAATTATAAAATGATCCCAATAAGCAATTGTAGCGATGACAATACATAAATGACACAAAGGGAGTGTATGCAGAAAGGGAAAATTCATTTAACAGTGAACTAGTACATTATACAAAAGACATTGTAAGGAAGAAGGATATTATAGTCAAAGTATCTCCATCTGTTAAACTATCTTGTAGATTATACAGTAATTAAACTGTTATATTCTATGCAATCACTTGAAAGGTTATTATGTATACAGTATAGCATACAGGCCAACGCCATAATTTTCCAAGGGGGGGGGGGGGGGTAATTTACAATAAAGGGACGGAGACCGATCGTGGACGAGATCGAGACCACTGGTTGGGTCGTGTAAGCAGGGGAGGGGGAGGGGGTCGTCAACAAGACTGATCGTTCCCGAGACCACTGGTTTAGATGGTCGAGACCAATACAAAGTGGACCCGAGACCGATAACAAAATGGACCTTTCTGATTTTTTATTTTTTTTATTATTTATTTTTTTGTTTTGGGGGGGAGGGGGGGGGGGGGGGGGTTGGGGGTGCGTACTCACCCAACGCATCCCCTGACTAGCGGCCTGGCGTGGGAGTGTGTATGGCCACAAGTCTGGCGCCGCCACTGCGGATGGGCGTTGTGGGATATAGGTGCTATATACTTCGAGAATATTATTATTATCACTTGTAAAATGTACAGGCCACACGCAAGAGTAAAAAAACGGTTGGCTTTACTTTTTTTAAACGAAATATTTATTTAATTATTTACATCATGTTTGGAGTGGAATCAATTAATTTTCACTACTATAATACAAAGAAGCAGAATGTACTTTCATGATCAATAGTAGGCCTACTGTTCACATCTATATTTCTGCCTACTGTGTAAATCAATCTTGCAGATGCCATATTAATCTTCAATTTGATTTAATCAAAACGAGCTGTATGGTACGTCATGGTGTGTTAATTTGGAACATTGACAAAAGATAATGGCCGGTGACGACATAATGAAATGAGAACATTAGTTTTTCATCATGGTAATAATAATTTCTTCATAATCAAACTTAGATTGGTTGATAATACAAAGTCATTAAGGAGACAAGACGGATAGTTGTTTAATGCGTGTATATATACATGTTTTTATGAAATTAAAAATAATGCTTTAAGATTCATTTTTGCATTGGCTTTGTTTTTTATGTAGTATTTTGTTTTATCTGGGTCCTTTTTCTGTATGTACGTGTAGACATAACCGTGGAACAACCATACTGACTTTATAAGCGGGCTCCTACATAACTATTGTTGAATATAGCAACATTATTGAACACGGAAGTACAGTGCCAGGACCGGATATCAGTACCAGACCTGGGTCTAACCGTAGATCTGCTTCAGGAGGACCAAGGTTGCAGCCAGAAGGACCTGGAACGGTGTGGAGAACGGAGCTGTGGCAGAACCAGAAGACTCCTCAATATCTGGTCGTTTAAAACAAGAAAGAACAAATGAAACGGTAATATAATATAGTTATAAATATGTTACAGTACAGCACGAGACAGACATACCGACAGGCTGATAGACAAACAGACAGATTTAAAGACATACAAGTTGACATATAGATGAACATACAGATGGACATACAGGCCTACAGTCAGACTAACAGCGTACCTGCTTGCCTACTTGACACGCTGGACACACACCAACATGTCAGCAGGAATACACACAGACATGTAGACAGATAACAAGCAGACACACACACACACACTTGTAGACAGACAAACAGACACATATACATACATGTAGACAGACGGGCAGACCGACAGAAACACAAACAAACCGACTAACAGCGTACCTGCTTGCATACGGGACACACTGGACACAAATCAACAGGTTATCAGGCAGATATAGGGGCAGACAGACATACAGACAGACAGATATGTATACATATCATAGACAAACAACTGACAGTATACATGCAGACAGATATACAGACATGTACTAGACAGACGGGAAGATATACAGACAGACAGACATACATACACGCAAACAAACTAACATCGTACCTGCTTGCAGACAAACGTGTCCGCATCCGTTGGAGCAGCACCTCTGGTCGGCCATGCAGTCTCCATCATGCACACATTTGAAGACACACAACCCACGCATATCTACCGGGATGCCGCCACCTACTGGACATGTACCCGCATGCAACACTGTAGGAAATAACAGTCATATGAAATCAAAACAGTTACAATATTTGCTTACCTATTAAAGTTATCCACTATATTTGAATCATAATTTTGTTTTCGATGATCTAAATTAGTTCAGTTTGTCCCGCTGATAAACATTAATGCAACCCCATTTTTATTACAGAAGACATGCAAGAGTGAAAAAGCAAAAGCAAAAGCAAAATAAAAAACATCTCTATTATCCTCGTCATCCTCCTTTTCCTCATCTGTCATTATCATCATCACTTTTCCTCTTCCTTTATCTTCCCATCCTCCTCCGTCATCTCCACCATCCTCTTGAGCGTCATTGTCATCAATTTAATTATCATTTGTATAATCTTCATCATCATCATCATCATCATCATCATCATTATCATCATTATCATCTTCGTCATCATCATCATCATAACCATCACCATCATCATTACCATCATCGTCGTCGTCATCATCATCATCATCAGCATCATCATCATCATTATCTTCATCATCAACTACAGTTGAAGAGATATAACTATTAACAATGAGTGATAAACATGTACCTGGAGACTCGTAGCAGGCGCAGATGTCACAGCCATTCTCGTCCCGGAGATATCCGTCCGGGCAAGCCAAGTTACATTCAGTCTCCTGACAGATGGCTGAAATCATTTCAGAAGGGAGATGGGCCAACAGCCAGTTTATCATGTATGCTGTTCTTTTAATACGATAATGTAGCTCTAAGTACGTATATATTTTTTAATAAACACGTAAATATTCTGTTTAAATCTATTCAATACAATTCGATGAACAAGAGCAAAATGATGGGATTTAGTCCATAGAAATCGAACCGAGACATCCGGATTGCTAGACCGATGCGTTGTCCATAGACCTGGATGCTCTGACCACTAAGCAAGAAGCTCCTATGATGGCAGGCTTTTCCCGAAACCCTTTTCAATGCTCATACTAGCCAAACGTTATCTCAATAGTTTATTCGTATCATTCGGGTTCCTGTCAAGTTTATATTTTGACTAGCGTGAGGGATTGCCATTGTACAAGGTTCTGGTGAGGGATTGCCATTTTAAGAGCTAGTTCAGCTTACTTGTCAGAGCACCGGTCTAGACATTCAGCATGCTCGGAGGTCTTGGGCTCGATTCTCGAAGCTCATTTTCTCTGTTCTTTCTTTTTTATTTGAAAAATATTTCTAATCGGTTTTCTCCTGATTGTGATAAATTAATACAATACATGTACTTATAGAATGCATCAAGTTTGGAATTGATCGGACTACATTGTGATTCTTTGACGCGGATTGCACCGGGTAAGAACTACGACTAGAATGTTCATTGTCATGAGTGGGTGTTGACCACATTCAGCTATCCGCGTAGTCCAGTTATTGCAAGATCTAAGTAATGATTACTCAGTACAATTTTGTTCTATTCGATAACACGCATCAACTGTATTACCATTATGAAGTCGATAGCGGTAAGGATGGCATGTATTTGGTTACTCACGTTGGGAGTGGCACTGGCAGGTCCTACACCCATCTGCGTCCCTCTGGTAACCATCCTCACACCACATGTTGCACAGCACTGCCGGGCATTCAACTGAAACAATATCAACATTGGGAAAGTCACTAACAGGGAATAAGTAGGCTACAGTTTTGGTTTAGAGGGCGCTTCAAGAAATGATTTCCGAGAGGTCATAACAAATTGAGTGCAATATTTGAAAATAGACATGATTTTTAACCTTTGCTTGATCAAAAATCGTTCACGAAACCGCCTTAACAAACCTGGTTCCTCATGGCACAGGCGAGTCTCACATCCATTTACGTCTTTCACATGTCTTTCACATGTCTTCCACATGTCACATGTCATAACATACCTGGTTCCTCCTGGCACTGGCAAGTCTCACATCCATTGACGTCTTTCACATATCTTTCACATGTCTTCCACATGTCACATGTCACATGTCTTTCACATGTCTTCCACATGTCACATGTCACATGTCTTTCACCTGTCATAACATACCTGGTTCCTCCTGGCACTGGCAAGTCTCACATCCATTGACGTCTTTCACGGTCCCGTACTCGCCGCAAGAGATTGGGCAGAACACAGGGCTGCACACCACTGACCAAGAAAGATTCAAGGGAATTGAATATTAAAACCATCTCATCTATAGAACAATTACATTGAATAGAAACAAATTATTTCAACGCATGTTATAATTATATTACACCGGTACCAACAGGTGTCATACGCTCATCTTTGACCACACCAAGTGTATTCACCACGAGGGATCGGCCATAATGTATGAACTCATGTATGAACTCCATCAGGTTATTAATTTCATATCGCGAGACATTAATAATGTAACGTTACCTCTTGAATCATGTAATTCATGATAATTGACTTTGTAGAGCTACCCTAATAAAATGAAATTAGATAATTGCCTGAGCTGCCTCTGTTAACTCAGTAGAACTATCGAATGACGGGCTTCTCACTGGAGTGGGCAAGCAATTACATTCATATGTAACGTCACTGCAATCGCTGTTCTACCTCATAAGAATAACAGTTTTCAAATGTATAACAGGGGCTGTACTCTGCACAGTAAACTTACAATATTTTCCAAACTTGCCAATCGTGCGTCATCATTATTTAACTTTTAGCGTATAATTGTCTTACCTGGTGGGTCGTTGCATTCACACACCTCACATCCCTGCTCATCCCTGGCGAAACCGAAATGGCAGTACATTCTGCATCGCACCTCGGGGCAGGGGGCTATGTGGGAGTAACAAGTTAAAGGGTAACACCACCCAAGAATGTATTTTATAAATGAAAGGTAACATCTTTAGTAGTCCATTCGACCAACAGGTTAAGACAAATACGTTGCATACGAAGACTACTAGGGCGAACGCATCGTCTGGGATTATATTGTCTCCAAACGTACGCGTGAATTGAATTGGCGCACGCTCTGAAGTTTGGCGCGTACGGAACCATGGGGTCACGTTGCTTCCGTAATTGGTGGTAATTCATTGCATTGTTTATGAATTACAGTAACCATTTGCAAAGTGTTGAGCATATATTTAATATCACACAATGGTACCGAAACATACTGGTTTGTGTTGTCCTTTGCCTAGTGGTCCCCTTTAATATAAAACGGGTATCTTGTTAGGGTAATTCGACGATTTTCCGTCAGTAACAACTATGAGTTTAATTAAAAATGGACATACTTGACTGTGATGTCAAACCATTATAGAGTAACAAATACTTAAAGGTTACTTACAATGCATGAACATGATCATTCTATTCTTAGTTAGTACCTGGGACGTTATTAATTTTTGAATGACATTCGTTTCTTTATACATGTATACATTAAAATACTAGTACTCGTACAGCTCTGTGCAAACTTAAGATTGTTAGTTCTCAACTTTTATTCTGTATTTGAAACAATGACCCGATTGGATGAACAAAGAGTTATTAATGGAATACAATACACATATTGATCTAACATCTAACGGATTTTACACTCACGTTGAACGGCGACACACGCGTGTCCACATCCGTTAGAGCAACACTTCTCATTGGCTGCGCACGAAGTGTCGTCATCACACATTTCTGCGCATGCGCCGACGAATCCCTCCGGTAGCTGACCGACTGGACACGTTCCCGGATGTACGACTGTGTGTGATATTGAAGATAGTTTGTATCAAATCGTCTGTCAACCTTGAACTTTGTATTAGAAAATATGATTAGGAGTTCCATTTTATATAATTTATGTAAATAACTAACAATTACTGCTAATTTAAGAATTGTCTTTCCGTTCTGGTCAGTTCACATCGCTTATTTAACACTTTCATTAAAAACGTACATATAATATGTAAAATATGTAAACAAAAATAGGTAAAATATCGGAAAATAAACAAATCAAAAGTATACAAAATACAAATGAAATGAAAGTGATCGTTACCAGAAGAAAGGCAGTGTCGTATATATAAAAAACAGGTACCAACATAGAAATAAGTAACGATATTTAAATATATACTAAAGCATCACATAATTATATTGAATGTTCAGCATATAGTTCGTTACCTGGGACATTAACAGCCAGTTGACATGTATGGCCGCAGTTGTTGGAACAACATTTCTCATTGGCCAGGCAGTCGTTGTCATGGTAGCAGTTCTCGGAGCAGATTCCGAATGACCCGGAAACACTTGCAGGGCAGCTTCCGGAATGTTCCACTAGTAATCAGGTCAGGTCAAAGAAAATAATTACAACATTTACTCAAGATAAAAAATAATTGTTGTGAACAAGTGTCTTTAAAACCCCCACAGTTTTGCAGGAAAGTGCATAATTTATTCAACTTACTTTACAAGACATTATCCTTTAACATGTTTAATGCGGTAGTTGGATCAAATCTAACCAGACAAACAGAAACAAAATCTACAAAATCGTTTTTATGCAGTAGTATTTTGATACACTATTATGAGAAACAATAGAAATATAAGGTACATGCGTATTGACATCTACATGACTACTCACCGGGCGGGTGGTTGCATTCACACACATCACAGCCTTGTATTCACACACATCACAGCCCTGTGCATCCCTGGTGAAACCGAATTGTTGCATTCACACGTCTCACAGCCCTGTTCATCCCTGGTGAAACCAAACTGACAGAACATCTACATTAATACTCACCAGGCGGTTCGTTGCATTCACACGTCTCACAGCCATCTTCATCCCTGGTGTAACCGAACTGAAAGAACATCTATAGTACTACTCACCAGGCGGTTCGTTGTATTCACTCATCTCACAGCCCTGTTCATCCCTGGTGAAACCGAACTGACATAACATCTACATTAATACTCACCAAGCGAGTGGTTGCATTCACACGTCTCACAGCCCTGTTCATCCCTGGTGAAACTGAACTGACATAACATCTACATTAATACTCACCAGGCGGGTGGTTGCATTCACACGTCTCGCAGCCCTGTTCATCCCTGGTGAAACCGAACTGACATAACATCTACATTAATACTCACCAGGTTGGTTGTTGCATTCACACGTCTCGCAGCCCTGTTCATCCCTGGTGAAACCGAACTGACAGAACATCTACATTAATATACTCACCAGGCGGGTGGTTGCATTCACACATCTCGCAGCCCTGTTCATCCCTGGTGAAACCGAACTGACAGAACATCTACACTAATACTCACCAGGCGGTTCGTTGCATTCACACATCTCACAGCCCTGTTCATCCCTGGTGAAACCGAACTGACAAAACATCATGCAGCGCACTTCGGGACACGATTCTGTACAATTAGACACGTAACACAAAGGGTTAAAGGGATCTAGTAAGTTTTTTGACATGTGCAAAAAGTGATGAATGGTTTATTCAATGTATATTGATGTTATATAATATTTCCACTGGGTATTGTATCAGAATTTCAAGTTAAATGAACGTTAAATGGCCGGGAAATTAGCAAAAATGCGAAGTGATGTTCACTAACTCATTGCACTGACTTTGTACACGGTTTCAACGATCCAGTGGATAATTGAACATCTGAACACTACACTTCAATCGTAAACATCTTTTTAACGGAAAGGAAATTCGAAAACCGAAACCTGTCCCATGCTTTTTTTCTTTCATACGAACACAACAAAGTATGAAAGAACCGCTAGAATTCCATTTGCATTTTGAGGATTTGGACAATGTTACTAAGTCCCTTTAAAGGGATAGTACAGTTTCGGTCAAACATAATTATAGTAATAACAACTTGCGATTTACTATTAAAAACTAACAGTTATATAGTCCAATAAGGCTTGAATAGTAGTAAAACATATATATACGCGGTTAAGTTACAGGGCTATTTTAATTTAAACAAACAGCCACAAAGGGTTTTTCAAATCGAGTCATAAATCTCACAAATATTGCCTATTGATTTGGTAAAAATGTACAGTACTATGTTATGTATCTTGCATATCAATATCAGAAGAGATTATTGATTATTTGATTGCAGAATGATATATGTGAATAAAGATTACGTTATACATTCCATAGAGTAACTATAATATAAAGACGAGATGCATTCAATAGGTTAGAAATCACATATTCCTATACGCACATAAACACCTACACAATTTAATGTTCTGACGTGCTCATTATAAATAGCAATCCAACTTGTTCCAAAGTATCAAACTTTACATTTTAATTGCTGCACATTATATTTTCTTATCAATTTATTATTTCAAAGTGTAAACATGATCTTTTTCGATTTGCAGGCCATTAAAAAGAACTATTTTTAAAATACTGTTTATCTTTATTCAAAATGTCAACAACTTTAGAATTGTGTCGTTGAAAATAACTAACTTGGTATTCATACCAGGCTCATTTATGACCGTGACGCATGCGTGGCCGCACCCATTGGAACAACACTTCTGATTGGTCAAGCAGTCATCGTCTTCATAGCAACCCTCTGCACACGACCCGAACACGCCCTCGGGCAACATGCCGACGGGACAGGATCCTGGGCGAGTAACTATTAGAATTAAGTCAAGTGGAACCAAAATAAACATGGTCATATCGTTGTATTGACAATTATTTTGATTGTATTTACTTGTACAGACTATTGACGTCATCGAAATGATGAGGTTTGTTTTGTGGAAGCCGATCGAAATCAAACAACATAGAGTTCACGCTTAGTATAGTATCTTCAGAGCGGTCTCCCTCTCAGAAAAAAGGTATTCATAATTTTTTTTAAAAGTGTATAATATACTGATGATTTTACTGTCATCAAAATTGAAACTTTATGGTATTCGATCATTAAAACATTAAACTAGATTTCATTAGAAGATTAGAACATAAAATTATCTGCCATCAACATTATCACATTTTCATATCGATTGTATAACCACTCCTTTGTGTGTTTCTGTTAGGGTTATAGTTAATTACAACCATCAGTTTAAAATTATAATTTCATTTATTTGTATGTTTTAATCACGCTATAAACGTATTTGATTATTATTACTAGTATTTTTATTTGTTATTTGTTTTTATTACCCGGCATAGATGGTTCCGTGCAGATATGTCCACAGCCATTGGAGCAACATTTCTGGTTATCGGGGCAGAATGCGTCATCTGCGCACAGTTCTGCGCAGGCTCCAAACGAATCATCATCTGGGACCGGGCAAGTTCCTGGTTTGATGGCTCCTGTTTATCCAAGAAAGATACAATATTTGAGTAATGTTCACACCTTTCCCCAAAGCATGAGTAGCGTATTATTATACACAATAGTAAGGTTATTTGAAGTGTACATTGTAACAAATGCCTCTAGTCATGCTAGTAGTGTTCGTAGGTTAACCCCCCACCCATACACACATAATGACCTACCCCCCCCCCCCCCCCCCCCCCCCCCCCTCCCCACCACCATACCGCTTATCCCACTGTTGAAAGCCCCATGTTACCACTGGCTGACTCTCTAAAAATTAAAACCCCAAATACAGTCCTATCGAATTAATATGATTATTTTGATGTTAAGGGTGCGTAATTTGAAAAGAGTTGAATCACATAAAAGAAAGTAGATGGAAGTGAACAGTAATGATTTGACATGTTGATGGGGTAGTATTAAGAAGTAAGGAGTTATGATTGTCTGAACCGTACATATAAGGAATATGTATTTCCCTCAAAACGGTTGGCAAGTACGGAGAGTACATTTATCTCGTTACCTGATTGGATGGACTCGACGCACGTGTGACCACAACCGTTGGAACAACACTTCTCATTGGATGAACAGTTTCCGTCGTGCTCGCAAAACTCTACACACACTCCAAAGACATCATCGGCTACGAACGGGCACTCACCGTCGTGGATAGCTGTAAATAATATGGATGTTAGTAGTATGTTAGATAGGGGGAGTACAGTTTTGGTAAGGCTGAACTTAAGTAGCCAAAACCTGCACAGTAACATTACAAACTAATAGTTATAACTCCCCCATGCTCGAAAGGTATACAAAACATTACAAACGACTAAGTAAAAAGCCTGTTATCATTAATAAAAGAGCTATGAAAACACAATAAGCCGCTTTCTGAAAAAGGTTTTTTTCATACAAAATTATGCATGGTATGTTTTGTTGAAATAATGATTAAACAGAATCATCAACAACTATTTAAAAACCGCTTTTTATTACGATTGGATTTATTCATTGATATTTCAGCAATTTCTGAACCGATTTTGACCAAATAAAGATTATATAGCCATTAAAGTTGCATGTTGTTTTTTTTTCATATTCGACACTCAGTATTTCATTACCTCACAACAAATTGTGTCGTGCAGCGACCTCTCTACCAAAACTGAACTAAATAGATATATAACATTTGGATGATGATGATGATGACGCCGATGATGATGATGTTGACGATGATGATGATGACGACAAAATTACAAACGACTAAGTAAAAAGCCTGTTATCATTTAAAAAGAGCCATCAAAACACAAAAGGGCGCTCTTTTAAAAAAGCATTGGTTTCAACCATTTTTCATACAAAAGTATGCATATAATGTTTTGTTGAAAACATTATTAAATAGAGAGATCATCAACAACTATTTAAAAACCGCTTTTGAAAATTGTTGAAAAAGTGTAAGCATTTTTTTATTTTGTTCATCATCAAATCAATCTGTGGCCCAGATTTATTACGATCGGATATATTTTTGATATTTCAGCCATTTCTGAACCGATTTTGACCAAAATATAAAGTTTATTCTGCCATTAAAATTGCATGTTCTTTCAAATTCGACACTCAGGTTTTCATTACCTAACAAAAAAGTTGTGTTGTGCAGCGCCCTCTCTACCAAAACTGAACTAAATATATATAAAACATTTGGATGATGATGATGATGATAATGATTATGACAATGGTGATGATGATGATGATGATGACGCCGATGATGATGATGACGACAACGGCGATGATTATGATGATGATGATGATGATGATAATTACGAAGATGATGAGATTGTGATAATGATGATGATATCAACGACCATGACGACGGCGATGATGATGATGGGGATAATGATGATGATGATGAACATAATGATAATGATTATTATATTGTTGCCAACGTATTAAACAGTTCGGGCTGAGTGATGTTTGTTTTTGTATCTGGTCACCAATCTGTATAATAATATACCAGGGATACACATTCGTCACACAGTTTATGATCTATGTTTAATGTAGCCTGATCGATACTACGTGATCATTTTGGCTATCAACATTTGGTATATAGATTCCCACCTGTTTGCTGGTTACACTCGCACGTGTCGCAGCCAGCACTGTCTTGCTTGAAGCCGTGTGCACAGAACATGAAACAGTAGACATCGGGACAAACTGCACAGTGGATACAACACATTGTACTTTGTTATACATGATATGTAGTGTTTTTTGAAAAGTCGATAATCAACTTATTTTAAGGAATTCACAATTAATATCCACTTTTAAACTTTGAAATTCTAAAAAGTAGTGTCAAATGCAAATGCCGGACTTATGACAAAGCCTTTTGAATTAATATTTAGGTCTGTTACTGGACATACATGATTTTGTATAGGTATTGCCGGTTCTTTCTTTAATTTTCTTTATCTATCCTGTGAGTAGACACTGCTGCCCACGCAACAAGTAGTAAAAGATGGTTTACTTTGGGTGTGCCTAAATCAACGGTTGTAAAATAGTACATTGAAGAGAAGACTTCATGATAAGGTCCTACGCTGACGTCTACCTTTGGGTGCGTCCACCACACCTACGCATGCGTAGCCACACCCCACGGAGCAGCACTTCTGATTGGTGGAGCATTCGATGTCGTTATCACATGTATTGGTGCAGGTAGCCGGGTCCAGTGCGCGAGGTTCGATCTCGTTAGAGGGGGCGGGGCAAGTTCCAGGTCGTATTTCTGAGGAAAATAATATTTACACATTTTCAATTATCATATTTTATAGCGTACTAAAGTCAAACTTTACTGCATATAGTTCAAACAAATAACGCAACGCTATTGCCTTTATCAAAGATGTAAATATGTTTATCCGACTTCATGGCGCAAGGTTCGATCTGATACGACATGGTGGGGATGTTACTTCTTTGTTATCCGTGTTATTTGCTTAATTCACACGTACTTTGGTTTAATTTAATAATACAAATATTCCTTCCATTTAAAAAATATTTTCTTTCAATGTTATACATTTTCAATTCAATTTCGTCCCGAAAAGCCTGGAATTTGATAGTATTCATTAAATCTTCTTCTTCGGTCGGTCATTTCTGGCGAAATGTCCAATCAATTGAGTAGTTTGTCACACAGTATCGTCAATTACAATTAAAGTTCGTCGGTCACCGTTACTAAACTCATAGCAATTTCATCTGTTTGTGTCCATTCTTGCAAACATTCGATTCAAATTCATTTCATATAGTTCAATGCTACAATTCTTAGTTTCGTATGTTCTTGATTTTATTTGTAAAATTGAATTAAACAAGTTAGAAAATGGACAGGAAAATATACTTTACACGTATCATTAGTTATGTCAATTCGACTTATCACATCAAAGTGAATGACATCATTTGCATGATAAATGTAATTAATGTTGAAAGGTTTATTCAAAGTTTTTTATCATTAAACTTATCTTGACTGTTGAGAATTTGTAACCCACAATGCTACATGCGCTCTTAACCAAGTGAACGAAAAATAGAGTGTAAAAGTTGAAAGAACATACAATTTTAATGACAGAATAAACTTTATTTGATCAAAATGGGTTCAGAAATTGCTGAAATATCCATAAACATAACCATTTGTAATATTTGTGGGGCCCCACAATTATTCGAAAACTTTGAACCAACCGTTAGAAAAATTTAAAAAATGCTTCCTCTTTTCAAAAATATCTAATCACTATTTCAACAAAACATCACATGCACAATATTATATTTAAAATGGCTGAAACCAATGAGTTTGTAGAGAGCGCCCTCTTGAGTTTTAACGGCTCTTTTTGAATGATAACTGGCTTTTTACTAAGTCATTTGTAATTTGGTATTCCTTTCTAGTATGGTGGAGTTACGACTATTAGTTTGTAATGTAATGGTTCAGGTTTTGGTTACTAAAATTCAGGTTGACCAAAACTGTACTCTCTTTACCAAAACTCAACTATCCCTTTAATTGCCTACTCTCTATGGCTTTGATTGTTCTATAGATAGAAAGTTGTGTGGTACCTGGGTCGGCGGGGTCTGTACACACATGGCCACATCCATTCTTACAACACTTCTTGTCCCCACTGCACTCGCTGTCACCAGAACATTCCTCAAGGCAAATACCAAAACTGTCTGAATCAACCACTGGACAGAACCCAGCCTTCACTATAAAATATAAAATATATAGAGTAATGATATAATTAATGTTTATACAAATCAATTACTACACTGTTGCACATAATGTTAAAATGATATATTAATAAGATCCAACTGTATTTCCCCCCCTATTTTAACGCCTCGGGAATGATTTCAGACTAAGGCGATTAATCAATGAGTCCATACTACCAAGGTGGAAATAATTCTTGCATAAAATTATCATAGGTAGCTATCATTATTATCATTAGTATGTTTGTAACTATTAAGCCATATAACCTTTTGTCAGGAGCTATGAAAGGCAAGACCTTTGATGATTGATTATTTTCCTGCTTGCACGCTTATCTCGACCAGGGGGGTGTTTCACAGAGATCTTAAGTTGATCTTAGCACTAAGATGGTCTTAAATGTTATGGAAAGCCATTAGTGTCTTGAAGCATTTTTGTAAAAGTTATGTTGAAATGCATTTAATGTTGATTCAAATCATATATATTTTCTAATTATCAAAGAGATTTCATGAATTGTATGTGAAGATTATGAATCTCTTTGACAATTAGAAAATATAATTCATTTGAATCAACATTTTATGCATTTCAACATAACTTTTATAAAGACTGTTTCAAGACACTAATGGCTTTCCATAATATTTAAGATCATTTTAGTGCTAAGATCAACTTAGGATCTTTGTGAAACACCCCCTGGTCATCATTATAGCACATTTCTCACCCTAACCCTAACCACCAGGAAGGATATCAACAAGCAATGTTCTCTTTTTTGTTGGGACTTCACAGGGTACGGTCTGTAAAATCATCATATCCTGCAAACGTCATTGAGAGACTGAGGAGGTCATTACCCGGAAGTACAGCGTCCGCACAGACGTGGCCGCATCCATTAGAACAGCATTTCTGTGAAGCAGAACAGTTGCCATCATGGCTGCACAGATCGCTACAGATCCCGAACGAGCCACCGGATACGACTGGGCATTCTCCTTCATGGACCTCTGCTAAGAGGGGGAATCGGAGTGAACAGATCAACAGAAAGTATTACATGCAAGGGACTCGTATTCTTGTAACAGTTTATGTAAATCAAACATTTAGGAAGATATCAACTGTCGTATAACAATGATTGGCGTCACTCCTGCACACACATTACTACACCACCTACATGAACCAGACGAAACGACAGGACATTCTCCGGCCGTCACTAAACAAACTCTGCACATGTATATAAAATAAGTAAATAAAGGCTTTACACAGATTAAAGGAATTTACTGTTGTCACCTGTCTTATATGGCCCGGTATCCGTTCTTCTTTTACTTGGGTGGTCACTATGGACACACATGTGTTACTGTAAAATCACACTATTATCTTTTCAAATTATTAACTTTACTTTATCCACATAAATGATTTAAGAATTGCGTGGATAATGTTTAGCGGTTATTACCCGGAAGTACAGCGTCCGCACAGACGTGGCCGCATCCATTAGAACAGCATTTCTGTGAAGCAGAACAGTTGCCATCATGGCTGCACAGATCGCTACAGATCCCGAACGAACCACCGGATACTACTGGGCATTCTCCATCATGGACCTCTGCTAGGAGGAGGAATCGGAGTGAACAGATCAACATAAAGTATTACATGCAAAAGACTCGTATTCTTGTATCATTTTATAGTTATGTCAATCGAACATTTAGGAAGATATCCACTCTCTATTGCTGCACCTTGTATATGAACCAGATGAAACGACGGGACATTCTCCGTCACTAAAGAAGCATTGTATACATTAGATAATAAATACTTTTACAAGTTAAAGGAAGTGACTCTCATTTTTTCAACATAAAGTGTTTCAACATCATGAAACTCAAAGTTGGCTATGCTTCTACTGGAATCGAGCGTTGATTTGTTTCCTAATCATCATTTTTTCAGATTATTAACGTTAATACATCGACGCAAAAGATCAAATAAATGTGTAAATAATGTAAAGCCGTTATTACCCGGAAGTACAACGTCCGCACAAACGTGGCCGCATCCATTAGAACAGCATTTCTGTGAAGCAGAACAGTTGCCATCATGGCTGCACAGATCGCTACAGATCCCGAACGAACCACCGGATACGACTGGGCATTCTCCATCATGGACCTCTGCTAGGAGGGGGAATCGGAGAACGAACAGATCAACATAAAGTATTACATGCATGGGACTCGTATTCATGTAAGAGTTTATGTCAATCAAACATTTAGGAAGATATCAACTGTCGTATAACAATGATTGGCGTCACACCTGCACACACATTACTACACCGCCTACATGAACCAGACGAAACGACGGGACATTCTCCGGCCGTCACTAAACAAACTCTGCACATGTATATAAAATAAGTAAATAAAGGCTTTACACAGATTAAAGGAATTTACTGTTGTCACCTGTCTTATATGGCCCGGTATCCGTTCTTCTTTTACTTGGGTGGTCACTATGGACACACATGTGTTACTGTAAAATCACACTATTATCTTTTCAAATTATTAACTTTACTTTATCCACATAAATGATTTAAGAATTGCGTGAATAATGTTTAGCGGTTATTACCCGGAAGTACAGCGTCCGCACAGACGTGGCCGCATCCATTAGAACAGCATTTCTGTGAAGCAGAACAGTTGCCATCATGGCTGCACAGATCGCTACAGATCCCGAACGAACCACCGGATACTACTGGGCATTCTCCATCATGGACCTCTGCTAAGAGGGGGAATCGGAGTGAACAGATCACAGAAAGTATTACAGGCAAGGGACTCGTATTCTTGTAATAGTTTATAATTATGTCAATCGAACATTTAGGAAGATATCCACTCTCTATTGCTGCACTTTGTATATGAACCAGATGAAACGACGGGACATTCTCCGTCACTAAAGAAGCATTGTATACATTAGATAATAAATACTTTTAACAAGTTAAAGGAAGTGACTCTCATTTTTTCAACATAAAGTGTTTCAACATCATGAAACTCAAAGTTGGCTATGCTTTTTCTGGAATCGAGCGTTGATTTGTTTCCTAATCATCATATTTTCAGATTATAAACGTTAATACATCGACGCAAAAGATCAAATAAATGTGTAAATAATGTAAAGCCGTTATTACCCGGAAGTACAGCGTCCGCACAAACGTGGCCGCATCCATTAGAACAGCATTTCTGTGAAGCAGAACAGTTGCCATCATGGACGCACAGATCGCTACAGATCCCGAACGAACCATCGGATACGACTGGGCATTCTCCATCATGGACCTCTGCTAAGAGGGGGAATCGGAGTGAACAGATCAACATAAAGTATTACATGCAAAGGACTCGTATTCTTGTATCAGTTTATAGTTATGTCAATCAAACATTTAAGAAGATACGAACTCTCTATTGCTGCACCTTGTATGAACCAGATGAAACGACGGGACATTCTTCGTCACTAAAGAAGCATTGTATAAATTAGTGAATAAAGACTGTTTCAGGAATTGAATCTCATTTTTTCAACATAAAGTGTTTCAAAATAAAACAAAACAACTCACATTTGACTATGCTTGTATTGGGATCGAGCGTTGATTTGTATCCTAATCATCATCTGTTCAGATTATTAACGTTATTGCATCTACCGCAAGGATGAAAGAACTGTTTAAATAATGTTCAGCCGCTATTACCCGGAAGTACGGCGTCCGCACAGACGTGGCCGCATCCATTAGAACAGCATTTCTGTGAAGCAGAACAGTTACCATCATGGCTGCACAGATCGCTACAGATCCCGAACGAAGCACCGGATACGACTGGGCATTCTCCATCATGGACCTCTGCCAGGAGAGGAAATCGGAGTACGAACATATCAACATAAAGTATTACATGCAAAGGACTTGTATTCTTGTTACAGTCTATTATGTCAATCAAACATTTAGGAAGATCATCATCATCATTTCGTTTCACCACACAAATTCCTGCTACCTCGCTGGCCTTTAGGAAGATATCAACTGCCGTATAACAATGATTTACTGACTTTATCGCTATGAATTCCATAAATTATGATGGTCATTATATTCTACACCATCAACTTATAATACTATTATTCCCATTACTACGGTTACTGCTACTATTACTACTACTACTACTACTACTTCTACTACTACTACTACTACTACTACTACTACTACTACTACTACTACTACTACTACTACTACTACTAATAATAATAATAATAATACTACTACTACTACTACTACTACTACTACTACTACTTCTACTACTACTACTTCTTCTACTTATGTTCGTACTAATACTATTTTCAAGAGAAATCTAGAGTGAACCTATTTGTTATCTGCGAAAAGGAAAAACAAATATTTGATCGACTTTATTGTCACTGGCGTAAATAGTGTACGAACTTTCTGGAACTTATCCGGGTAAATAAATATTGATTTTATGGACACTGCGAAAATGTACTACTTCAAAAACGTATTATATGATCGCCATGAAAGCAAAACAAACGAATCTGATAATTTCTCTTGTAAATTGATTTTGAATTCATTTTAAGTGACTCGAGCAAGTTTGCAGAAAAGGACACACTTTACACTCAATTTCCTTTAATGTTTACTTTTCCCCTTCTTCCTCCTGGTGGTAGAAGACTATCGCAAATAAAAACAAACTAGCGTATTTATTTATATTTTTGTTTACCTTACCTAAACTAACAAGTAACACTAATTACTATTCATTTGAAGCTCTTGTACAAACTGTCGCAGCATGGTATTGATCTTCATTTCACAATAAATGCTCGAAAATTAACCTTTTGTTAACAAATCTTATCATCAATTTAATAGTGTTCAATTGTCTAAGTTTCATGTTATTAATCACACAGACCATTTCCATAATTAATGTATACAAATGCAATTTGCACATTCCTAATCTCCTTATTTACAAACAAACCTGGTCTATTCATGCGTAAGGAGGTAGGGGTCATTTGCCCGAAAAATTATCCTTCCCGCATTCTCCCCTGACGAGCGTACAAAACAAAAGAGGAATGTTCCTCTCCTCTTAGTCCGTTGGCCAGAGTGACCTCTCTTAGTCCGTTGGCCAGAGTGACCTCTCTCAGTCCGTTGGCCACATTGAAGTAGTGGAATACTTCAATGGTTGGTCAGATCGTGTGACCTGTTGGAGTCGGACTGTTCTGTACTTGTCTGGATGTCTCAAGATATATACAACGCCCGAATATGTGATATGTGATGGTTTATTACAAAAAATAACATAACTTTGCCCAAATTGTAATCAGCTTTAAAAACGGAAGTTATGATATATTGTCCTAGAGTGATATATCTACGCCATAATATAACATGAGTTTACACGAATATGTAATTGTTTGCCCCCCTCGCCTCCTACACACGATGGTCTATCATATGAGATCCTTAATTAATGAAAATTATCCGCACAGTTGCCGGCTACCGATTTAAATAAATTTACTGTATATAGGACCATTTTGCAATCCAAAATGATGCTTGGCGCATGCCAACGATATTACTGTGAGCAATTTTGTTACAATCCGAAGGTCACGGGTTCGATTCCCCGCGAAACCTATTTTTCTTTGCTCAATTTAAATAATTTAAAATATTTCTGGTCCGTTATCTTTATGTTCGAATTTAGCAATTAAATTACACTAACTGTACTAAATTGTACTGAACACTTACCTGCCTGTGGTTGTACGCATGTCAAGCCGCATCCATTAGAGCAGCATTTGTTGGTTCCATTACACTGCTCATCCACGGTGCACAGGTTGACACAGCTACCGAACTGGTCCGATGCTGGAGCGGGGCAGGCGCCTTCCTTTGTGGCTTTAGATCAACAAACAACAAATCAAGGGCTTCATTCTAACAAGTGCTAAATCCACTTATTTTAATTTGGGAGATTTTTTATTTATGTACACATGTCTATGAAAATAATTATAAAGGAAAATGTTCAAATTTTGTCTGCGATTACTGACTTTGTCTTTACAAATTATGTTTAGCTAGCTTCGTAGCGTATGATTGCACCTATGTTATGAATTAAATTTTGATAAAGAGTTGATTCAGCGCCTTTTGGAATTAAGCTCTTCACATTTAACAATAATATTTATATTAAACCAAAATAAATACTAACATTATATGTGGACACATTACCTTCTCATACAATAGGGTCACTCAAGCTCCAACCCGGGCTACTTCACGGGCCAGGCAGGCAATGTTCTAATTACAGTCGTAATGGACGACAATGGCAGGAAATCTTCATCAAATATTTTGACAGATCGGAAAGATTTATGAATCGTTTTCTAGGAGATATTATAATCTACCATATTGTCCTGTCATGTTCTTTCCTTTGAGTTGATTCATCTGTTTAAATGTTGACTAACAACGGGGACAGAGGTTTTAAATGTGCATGGGGGTGGGACCCCCTGTATACGCTCCATATCAAACACAGCTCCATACAAATAACAGCACAGTGGTTGTCTATTTTAGGCGGCGTTTTCACATAAATATTCATCACCATTGTATTTTTAGGTGACGTTAAGAGATTCACCTCCATTATTATCCTCATGAATACTTCTCACCATTATTTGCATTCTTGATTAACGTTTCCATTTTTGACAGAGAGCGGGCGCTCTTTAAAAGCAAGATGCGTATAGGTGATTGGGGGTGCTTGACGATGGTGTTCTACGGTATGTGATGCAAAGCCAATTATATGGAATTAAAGTGAATTAACGTGAAATATGTATCTACCACGGGCGTCGATCTGTCATTGATACCCATTGATCAGGGGGGGATGATCCATTCATCCATCCCCCTCTGATGAATGGGTATTACGTAAGTATCGACGCCCATGGATATCTACTCATGGAACAATCAGAATCAATTACTGCCCGACATGTCCAATGCACACCGTGTAAATTAAATCACCCTTTTACAAAATTTAGTTTTTGTTTTAAAGGGATCTAGTAACTTTGTTGACATGTGCAAAAAGTGATGTCTCTATATGTCCACAGGGTATTTTCTTATCTGAATACTTCGATCGTACATATCTTTGTAACGAAAGGGAAATTTGAAAAACCGAAACCGGTCCCATAATTTTATTGTTAATACGAATACAACAAGGTATGAGGGAACCGCTAGAATAAAAATTGTATTTTGAGGATTTGTACAATGTTACTAAGTCCCTTTAAATTCGAAAACCTTTAAACGACCGTAAATGGCTGTTAAATAATGGCCCGCTATCCTAAACAACGTAGGTATGGCGGCAGCCGTTTGTGATACTGTTTTATATTATCATAACGTTGACTGCCGGTATTGTTGTATATTATCATAATGTTGACTTCTGACATTTTTGTATATTATTAATATGACGTTGACTTCCAATATTGTTTTTATTTTGTTGTAGCGTTGGCTTCCGACTACCCAAAGGTCCCCCAAAAATAATGAACGAACAAAAACTGGGAAAGATAATAAGGGCGAAAGAGAAAATAAAACAAAGTTATCCTGTATTGCCAATAATATATATTGAAGTACAATAACAAAATGACGTCTTTAAACCGACGATACTGTTTTGTTAAATGCACGTCTCTTTTGGTTTTATGAAATGATATTGAACAAATTTTTTTTTCCAATAACAACAATGATAATAATAACAAATGTATTATAATTGTAGTTTGTTCAATATCCTTTCACAAATCAAGAAGAGATGTGCATTTTTTTATTTATCAAATATACACTCTTTTAAAGCGGATTTATCAAAAGGCTTACTCAATAGGCGTAATACTTCTTTCAAAACAATGTCCATGTCTCCAAAATACCCTTGCATTGAAGGTAATCATGATAATAATTATCTCACATATTATAAACTATATTTGGGGAATCGGTTTGCTCTTAAAAAAAGAAGAAAAAATAATGTTGAAACATAGATTAGCTGTATTTTGTCTGAAAATTACTAAGTACTTTTATCACCGAAGAAACAATGAATAAGAATAGTTTTTTTTCTTTCTCGCGTTCCTTTGTAATTTGTTTAATTGTTATTTCACAATAATGCTATTTTACTTTTCTGTAAAGCGCATAACACAATTGTTATTAGATATAGTAACTTTGTTTACGTGTGCAAAACGTGATAAATGATTGAAACAATCTGTATTGCTGTGATCTGATATGTCCACTGAGTAATGTGTAAACATTATGTTAAAGGGATGTTAAATGGCCCAGTAATGAGCAAGAATGCAAAGTGATATTGCCTATTCAACGCATTGCACTGAAACTTAAAAGAACCGAACATTTCAATCGGGAAATTTGAAAAACTAAAACCTGTTAAATGCCTCTATTTTTAATACGAATTCAACATGGTATGAAAGAACCACTAGATTGGAAGTCAATTTTGTGCATTTTGGACAATGTTACTATATTCCTTTTTAAGTACGTACCACTTGCATTAGCTACTACGGCCAGCAAAGAGACGAGGAGAATCAGAATTCTCCGCTGATCAAGCATGTCCATAGTGGCTCCTCAAGTTTCGCAATATCCAAATAATGCGAGTAGATCTCGAAAATGATTTCAAACAAGTATTCGTCTTAAAAACTCATAAAAAACTGCTTGAGACTCTGCATGCTACCATGTCTAGTCTGACAAGTGACAACTTCTAAAGTCACTTCCAATACTTATCGAATTTATTGAACTATTTGCATAGTCAGTGCCAGCGTTTGCGTCCTGGGGATGGACCATTGATGTTTGATTTTAGCGGCGGAGAGTTAAACAAACTAACCTCACTAACAGGCAATTGAAGTATTGACTGCCTGGGTTCCAAAGGTCATTTCTCTTTGAAGATGCGCATATAGACATATAGCCCTTCTATTCCAATTTCACTCACATAATCCTTTCACTTTCATATCCTTCGCGGATCCTTCAAAAGTTAGCTTAACATTTCAAAGAAAGCTTTATTCTCCTTTTCAAAAATCCTAATTATTTCTCTTTACTTATCTCATTATATAAGAATATTTCATCATCTTGTTGGTTGGTTGGGTAACAATATTGACACACTTTCGGAAAGCGCACCTTATTTATGGGCTGTTCTATATACAACCATGACAATTGTCACCCCTTAAGGCGTTCTATTTTATAGTAACATTTTCTGCTCGGAAAGATAGTGGTTTTCTCATACCTTGTTGTATTTGTATTAACAATAGAAGCACAAGACAGGTTTCGGTTTTTAAAATTTCCCTTTCGTTAAAAAGATATTTACGACGTGTTCGGATTTTTAGCTATCCACTGGATAGTTTAAACGATAGTGCAACGATTACTGAATATTATTTTGCACTTTCACTCATTTCTCGGCCACATAACATCTTTTGTATACATATTAACATTACTGATCAATTAGTTTGGCCAATAAAGGTACTTTCAGTAACTTTCCCAAAACTTTTATTTGGTTTTACAGTACTAAGTAGCTCGCGTCAAGGTCTCATTGAATTCGCACTAGAATTTGCACAATTTGTTCTACGTTCGCATCAGGTTCTTGTTTAACTCGTGCTTTACTCGCATCACATTATGAAGACCGCATACACTGCGAGCAGTCAGACCTCGCATTGATTAGTCCTGCTATCGTAAAAGTGTGCTCAAGCCCTTATCCCTAAAAACCCTCGCCATGTGGTGGCAACTTACTTAATTTCACCCAAATTAATTATTATTTAATAAAGGGATCTAGTAACATTTGTTGACATGTGCAAACAATGATGAAGGGTTGATAGAATATGTATTTATATTGTAAAATTGTAAAATTGTAAAATTTTTGTAAAATTGTAAAATTTTATTTACTCTATCGACCCCCTTCCGGGGTATGAGAGTACAAACTTTTTTTTTATTTTAACAATATACAACAATTCAAAAACAAAACATGCAACAACAATGTAACATAAACATATCTACAAATTCAGCCTTTCTGGGCAATTTACCCTTCTGCCACTTCGTGTCAATATTGGTGCTCTATTTCTCATATCATTAACGAGACAATCCTCATCAGAATATGTTTTCAAGCTAAATTTTGACATAATAACTCTAACAAAATATGCTAACTTCTTTAACTGGCAAGTATTAAGCGTATTAAAAAGTGATTTCATATACAAAGCACACGGAGTACAATCATACAGTTTCTTTGGTAAATACATTTGTCTTTCATTATTAAAAAATGGACAAATAAAAAGATAGTGATATTCATCACCAATGCCTTTTAAGGAGCATAAAGAACATTGCATTTCATCTACTACAGTGACATCAAATCTACTCTTGTTAACCGGAAGATTGTGTGTTCTACATCTAAATTTACACAAGGAAACTAAATCTTTTTGAGGCAATACATTCAAATAATGTTCATAATTGAGACTAATTTTAAATATTCTATAATTAGTACAAATACGGTTTGACCAAGTAGTAGATTGCCACTCCTGAGCAAAAATATCTCTTAATCTACATTTTAAAGACGACACAACCCAATCAATACTATGACCTTCACCTCGAGTAAGCCAAATGTTCCCTAACCCTGACTTATCAAGTAGATTCTTAATAAATACCAACCACTGTGATTTGTATCCTAATAAGTTCTGCTCATCAAATAACATGTACAAAATCATCCTATATAAAATGTATGAGTATTTAGTCTGTTTTCCTTTAACTAATCTCAACCAAAATCCAATCATTCTACATTTAATATAATTCAAATCACAGTCCGACCAGTTTCACCATACACCATGCAGTCTGGTGTACAATTATTAACACGCAAAATCATTCTTAAAGGGGTATTCCGGGCCTGATACAACTATTCGTTATTTGAATAAGCAGAATAAGAGGCATAATTGGTGAAAAATTTGATCAAAATTGGACAAGAAACACGGGAGTTATACCTATTTGAACATCATGTAGTAATGAGCGATCGTTTCAAAATTGCCGCCATATGCAACATCATTGACGAGCAACTCGCCATGGCTTTAGTACATGAAAATACACTTATTTATCATTTTCGTTGCTAAAAATTAAATTTTCTCTGCTTGTTTTCACGAATTCATAGAAGAATATGGATGGACCAACCTCTTTGGAATTTGTAAGCTCATAAATTTGCTTTGTTATGAAGAAAATTTAAATTTTGTACAATTTCCATGTAGAAGTCAAAATGGCTGCAGCTCGCAAGTGACGTCACGATCGATAGCAATTGCGAACGATACTAAAAATCGGAGCAAAGTTCATCCTATCATAACTTTTTTATTGCTCTACCGTTTTGACTCAGATTTTCGATCATGATTCTTCATATTCACTTCATTTTATAGCAAACATCACATTTCTGGGGTGGAATTCCCCTTTAAGAATTTCCTATGAAAGACTTCTATCTTATCAATACATTCAAAGCCCCAAATCTCACAGCCATATAATAAAACTGGCAATACCAAATGATCAAACAAATGGCACTGTGTTTCAATGGATAACTGTAATTTTTTGGCTCTAATTAACATACTAAACATTGCTTTCCTTGCCTGACTAAGTTGTTTTAAAATTGCCTTCTTAAAGGTACCATTATAATTAAAGATAACTCCCAAATAAACATAGTCATCCACAACTTCAATTCTTTCTCCAGCAAGACTAAACTCTGGAAATCTTTTAACTTTGCCACGAGAGAAAATTATAACCTTAGTCTTACTAACATTAACTGTTAAATGCCACAAACCACAATAATCATTCAATGCATCAAGGGCTTTTTGTAAGTCATTTGGAGTTTCTGCCATTATTATTGTATCATCAGCATATAACAGTGTTGAATACTGGCTCTTAAAAGTACTTCCATTGTTCCCTTCAAAATTCAATGAGTCTAAAATAAATCTATCTAACAGCGGCAGTCCACTATACGAGTCCCTTAAAAACTCTTGAAAATCATTCAAATAAATAGCAAAGAGAAGGGGGGGATAAATTTTCACCTTGTCGAACACCTACATTACAACTAAATAAATCCGAAATCTTTCCATTTACAGAAATACACGATTTTGCTGAATCATATATGTTTCTAATAACTCTAAATATTTTACCATGTATACCAATCTTCAACATTTTAAACCATAAAGAGATTCTATCAATTAAATCGAAAGCCTTCTTAAAGTCTACAAAGGCACAATATAATCGTTTTCTATTAATTAAATAAAAATCTATAATGTTTTTCAAAACAAAAACATTATCAAGAGTTGAATATTTTGGACGAAACCCAGTTTGTTCTTCACCTAGCAAGTGACCATCTTCTAACAAAGTAGAAATTCTATTATTCAAAATTGAATTAAAAAGCTTGCCCAAACAACTAAGCAATGTTATACCTCGATAATTATCAGGATTTGTATTCTCACCTTTATTCTTAAATATAGGAATAATTATTCCAATACACCATTCTGTTGGCACAACACCAGTATCTAATATAATATTTAAGAAACGTACTAACACCTCAAGCATGTCAACTGAGCAACTTTTAAGATACTCATTTCTTACTTTATCTATTCCACAAGCCTTAGAATTTTTCAATTTCTTTATCATCAACTCAACCTCCTCTAATGTTACAGGAAAATCTAAATTATCATCATTTCTTAACATATCTAACTCTCTCATTTCATCAAATGAGTCATTAACATCTTCTCTGTTCCCCAACTTACTAAAATGCTTTTCAAAATCAACCAATGAAACATCTATATATTTTCCTCCACAATTATTCTTATAGTTAACTTTTAACAATTGCCAATACTCCTTGGGATTAACAGAGCGCAAAGACCTCAATGTCCTATTTAAATTTCTATAAAATAACCTTTTCTTATACCTCAATAATTTTTTGTATCGCTTACCAGCATCCTCATAATCCTGAGAATCCATATAATCTGATATATCCAGTGAGTGATGTGTACAAATTCCATGGTAAATGAATGTCATATGGCAGAGTAATGATCGAAAATGATCGAAAGTGATATTTGCTATAAACTCATTGCACTAACTTTGTACACAATTTTTTATTATCCAGTGGATAATACAAAATCTGAACACTGCAGTAGTAAATAACGAAATACCCCCCTTGAACAAATCCTGGGTACGCCATATGCAGTGCAAAATACGTTTTGTGTATTTTAATAATATTACTAGAGCCCTTTAAAGGACAATGAAACCCAAGCAAAAAGTTGCTTGCATAGACTTGAAGAGATTAGGATGAATAATCTCTGAAAGTTTGAGCACATTCGGTCAAAAAATAAGAAAACTATGGCTCTTTGAAATATCCATTTATTTCTATGAGTGACTCAAATTGGCAACGCACTCTGGCAAAGTTGTGGACTACTTCCAATAAGTTTTGTACACACAATTTCAATTTTGTTCAATTTTCTCAACATATATTATGTTTACCCTTCGTTTACCCTTCGTATGTTTTGTAGAATACATTTGTACACCACATATCGTGAGTTTGAGGAATGGAAAAGTGTGACTATGAGGAAAACTAAACATGGGAAAACTTGTGTACAAAACATATGGGGAGTAGTCCACATACTTATCAGAGTGCGTTGCCAATTTGAGTTCACCATATAAATAAATGGGCATATTCAAAGAGCCATATTTTTTTTGTTCATGGCCCGATTATGCTCTAACTTTCAGAGATTATTCCTCCTATCTCTTCATTTCTATGAAAGCAGCAGTTTGCTTGGGTTTCATTGCCCTTTAAGTAGTACGTGTTGATCCAAGACCAAAGCGATGTTACTACAGCCCTTTAAGGATGTGTTTATCCAAGGCCAAAGCGATGTTACTAAAGCCCTTTAAGAACGTGTTGATCCAAGACCAAAGCGATGTTACTAGAGTCCTTAAAGGGCAATGAAACCCAAGCAAAATGTTGCTTTCATAGTCTTGAGGAGATTAAGAGGAATAATCTCTGAAAGTTAGAGCATAATCGGGCAAGAAACAAGAAAACTACGGCTCTTTGAATCTGTCCATTTATTCCTATGGGGAACTCAAATTGGCAACGCACTCTGATAAGTGTGTGGACAACTCCCTATATGTTTTGTACACAAAAGTTCCCATTTTAACAGTTTTCTTCATAGTCACATTTTTTCATTCCCCCATCTCATGATATGTTATGTATAAAAGCATTCTACAAAACATATGTTGAACTCAAACGAAGGGTAAACATAAATTTTGAGAAAATTGAACAAAATTGAAATTTTGTGTACAAAATATATGGGGAGTTGTCCACAACTTTGCCAGAGTGCGTTGCCAATTTGAGTCACTCAAAGAAATACATGGCTCTTTTCAAAGAGCCATAGTTTTCCTATTTCTTGACCGATTGTGCTCAAATTGTTAGGGACTATTCATTATATTTAGTGTCTTATAGTGCATACAACAATTTGTCTGGATTTCATTGTCCTTTAAAGGATGTGTAGATCCAAGGCCAAAGCGATGTTACTAAAGCCCTTTAAGTACGTGTTGATCCAAGACCAAAGCGATGTTACTATAGCCCTTTATAAAGGATGTGTTGATCCAAGACCGAATCAAAATCAACCACACTCGAGATACTTGTTTACCGAGTAGCTATTGCCAGCTTTCGGCATGCTTTGTAGGATTTCACAAAATTGAATAGACCTTTGCCATCAAATGACGTACTGCTTCAATAAGGTTCATATTGATCGGGTCAATTAAAGGGATCTAGTAACTTCGTTGACATGCGCAACAAGTGAGGAATGGTTGATATGTTGTTATCTGATATGTCCACTGGGTATTGTGTGAAAAGTTCAAGTTAAATGGACGTTATATGGCCGAGTAATGAGCAAAAATACAAAGTGATATTCACTAACTCATTGCACTAACTTGGTAATAATAATAATAATAACTAATATAATTGATTTATATAGCGCCTAATATGATTGATAATCATCTCTAAGCGCTTTACAATGATATTTCCCCCGTCATATGATATAATGCAAACCATCACACGGTACGACTATCAAGTGGATAGTTTAACATCTGAACATTTCAATCGCAAATATCTATTTAACGAAAGGGAAATTCGAAATCCGAAATGCATGGAATTGTAACCTCGACGTTTTACGATATTTTCCTTTCAAGCAATGCGCTTAAACAAAAAAACACACTTAATATAATAAACGACAATATTTGTATGTTTATGACAAACCTATATTTGCTAATTCTCATGACTTGTGTAAAAAAAGAAGAAAAAAAAGTGAAAATGTATTTTCCGCAAAAGAGATTTGGTCTTCTTCTCACTTTATATGTTTGATGTTTTGTTTTCAATTTGTTCCAAGTAGTTATTACATACACAGTGTATGGATATCACTATGCATAAACTATGCAGGAGGTGGGGTCACCAACTTTTTTTTCTAGTTATGGTGAACATGGTGAAAACCTTTTTTTTTGTTCTATTGCAATTTATATAGACATGCAATCAAACTTGTGCAAAATCTTGTATACTATATTTATTTCATATGTATTACAGGTGGCCCGAACACCCTCAAGACTTTTGAATTTTCGGATCGCCTCAATTTAATTAAATGATGAACTTACATTCTTGATGTATTATTATTCAATGTTTTTGATGTTGATCGACCATTTGACTTGTAAGGTTTTTTGTTTACTTTTGTTTCGTGAAATCTTGCTCAATTAAATTATTTGGCTTAATTACTGTGGGTGAATTAGAATTTCTGGATAAAAAAAACAAACTACATAAAAAAGACTCTCACAAACAATACTAGAAAGCATAAAAACAGGACAGGATATTGTCAATCTATAGTTGTACTCCTTGTGATCTAAGGAATATGTATAATGCCACTCAATGAAATAATGAGGGGCTAACTATTATCTTTACTTTTTTGGAACGAATCACAATAGTCTTTTTGTAATGAGTTAATTTTTTAGAAAATTTTAAGCAAAATATACGGTAGTGTGCTATATAACTTGTTCTGAGATGAGCGCACATTTTCGCGGCGATCGGAGGTATCACGTCCAAAATCTGAAGGGTCTCATATCCTCTCTAACTACCCCCATTGAAACAGCTCAAAAGATCAGCCGTTTAATGGTTACGAGCTTGTAATGTCAATACTAAAACGTTTTTATTTCAGGGACGAGCATAGTACTAGGGTTTGCTATAGCTCAGTCGGTAAAAACACCGGTCTAGCAATCCGGAGGTCTCGGGTTCGAATCCCGTTTTCTTTGCTCTTTTTCAATCACATTTTTATTTTATCAGATTTAAATACAAAAAATATACCATTTGAAATAAATAAGACCGACACTTCAAAGCGCATGTCGGAAAATAAACACAAAGAAAATGATTATAATATTATGCTAATATAGTGATTGCTTGCCGGGTACTCTGCCAAGAACCAACATGGTATTTAACGTTCAGCATTAAAGGACAATGAAACTAGGGCTTTCAGCTACTATTATGATTTAGAGGGTGAACAGACATTTAATTTGATACATGACTTGGCAATTTTGGCCTTCTGGATCCCATGAAATCTAGCTTCTGTGAACATACCCAAATTTTACTAATTGTTACGGCGGCAAAAGATGATGGGAGCGGCCATGTTCGTGTAACTACCCGACATGCTTCGCAAATTCTGACGTCTGTAGGTATGGCCGAACTAAAATATAGAAAAATCTTTTTATTAATTTGCAGACTCATCAAAGCGTCTACAAGTAGGGCCTATTCAAACAATGGTTTGGTTGGATGAATGCAGGAATGGATCATTGACCGATCTCAGTAGTCCGCACAGACTATAATAATGGCGACCTCCAGCGTTCGCGTGAATAGTGGTGTACCCGATAGTGTTTTCACATATTTCTTCCAAAGTATAAATCTGAGTCGGGGTAATGTTATGCGAAATAAACAAGCATATTACGATGCATAACGTAGGATAAACCCTCTTCTAGAGTTGCAATGGCCTTTAATTATTCTTCTTACAAAAGTCGTAAACTGTTGTCATCGTATGGTAATAGACACATATTTGGACAATAAAACAGGTTGTTAAAATTCGTATACGACTACCAATTTCCATGATAATATAAGTATATATTTCATTATATTCATATCTGTATCACGATCTGTCAACAAATCACAAATATCCCATCACCACTGTGGATTTGGTGATCTAATTATGTTTGTATATAGGTGTTAGATCCTTTGCATTACACAGTCAGTTACTGTACCAGTCACTTTTATCCAATACAGTTCATATCCATGCCGTGCATAGGAAATTTATACAGAAAATGGTGATTGTAAATTAATTGAATGCGGAAAAAAGTTCAAAGCATGACTTAGGTATATAGTTAACAGGTAAATTTGTTCACTGCGGGACGTCGAATAAAAGTGTGTCTAGTTGTCATAAACATGGTCATAAATTATTGCTGTATAAACATTGGCAACTATTCATAACACTCTTCATGGTAGACAGGTGAAGAACGGAAGGGCTTTGTGGAAAACGACCCTCCAATTATTTGTGCAACTTCAACCTTTCATCTACATTCTTCTGCCCCCACATACACACAACGCGTTTTAAAAAGGCAACAGATTAGTCCTGTTTCTAGGAACGGGAAACGTTCATTAGTACAATGTTGTTTTAATCATTCATGTTCTTCATGGTTTCTATATAAAATTCAGCGAAGTTGCCACCTTGGCAACCTTAGGCAACTTTTAAAAAAATAAGAATATTAGATAATTTGCATATTCGTCCAAAAATAATATATTTGACATTCAGTGGTTACAGCCTCTAATAAGCAATACTTACAGGTTATTATTCTTCAATTATATTCTAAATTATATGTTAAAGATAATTCTGCTTGGTTGCTTTCTTGAAAACCACTGGCAATGCACATATTTAACATAATTATATAATTTACCAAATTTGCATATTCCAAGAAATCAGGTGAAATCGTATATACTTTAACCCAGATATGTTTTTCCTTTATTTGGGTGGAGAGGGGGTGAGGGGGGCATTTTAATTTTTTTTAAATAAAAGTATATTGTTTTTTATAATAAAAAATCATTAAAGTAATATACAAAGAGCCTACAGCACGAATTCACTTGAGCGACACCATCACCGACTCAATAAAAATCCTAAGAGGTGTCAGACAAGGAGACCCTATGTCACCAAAGCTATTCACTGCAGCTCTGAAGGAAGCATTCAGGAATATCGACTGGAGCGACAAAGGAATCCTAGTAGACGGGGAATATCTCACCCATCGCAGATTCGCCGACGATATCCTCATCCTAAGCCACACCCCTGAGGAGCTACAGGAAATGATCCATGATCTTGCAGAGGAAAGTAGCAAAACAGGCCTCAACATGAATATAAAGAAAACAAAAGTCATGATGAGCAACAACAACAAAAACTCCAAAGTAACTGTGCTGGGAAAAAACTTAGAAACAGTAGAACACTATTATTTAGGAAAGAATATTAAACCGGAGAGTAAACCAGAGAGTAAACCGGAGAGGAAAACGGAGAGTAAACCGGAGAGTAAAACGGAGAGTAACCCAGAGAGTAAACCGGAGAGTATACCGGAGAGTAAACCGGAGAGTAAAACGGAGAGTAAACCGGAGAGTAAACCGGAGAGTAAACCGGAGAGTAAAACGGAGAGTAAACCGGAGAGTAAACCGGAGAGTAAACCGGAGAGTAATCCGGAGAGTAAACCGAGAGTAAACCGGAGAGTAAACCAGAGAGTAAACCGGAGAGTAAACCAGAGAGTAAACCGGAGAGTAAACCGGAGAGTAAAACGGAGAGTAAGCCGGAGAGTAAACCGGAGAGTAAAACGGAGAGTAAACCGGAGAGTAAACCGGAGAGTAAACCGGAGAGTAAACCGAGAGTAAACCGGAGAGTAAACCGGAGAGTAAACCGGAGAGTAAACCGGAGAGTAAAACGGAGAGTAAACCGGAGAGTAAAACGGAGAGTAAACCGGAGAGTAAACCGAAGAGTAAACCGATTTTACTCCGTCACAGTCTGTTGACTGGTTTACTTCAAAATTACTCCGATTTTACCTCGATTTTACTCCATTTCAGTCTGTTGACTGGTTTACTCCGAAGTTACTCCGAAATAATACTCCGATTTTACTCCGATTTTACTCCGTCACTGTCTGTTGACTGGTTTACTCCGAAATTACTCCGATTTTACTCCGTCACAGTCTGTTGACCGGTTTCCTCCAAAATTACTCCGATTTTACTTCGATTTTACTCCGTCACAGTCTGTTGACTAGTTTACTCCAAAATTACACCGATTTTACTCCGATTTTACTCCGTCACAGTCTGTTGACTTTATACTCCGAAATTACTCCGATTTTACTCCGTCACAGTCTGTTGACTTTATACTCCGAAATTACTCTGATTTTACTCCGATTTTACTCCGTCTCAGTCTTTCTTCTTCCCGATCGCATGTAGTAAATATAAACAATCACGTTTCTCAAGCTGTATGGGGTGCCACAGGGCTCAGTTATTGGGGACCTCCTTTTCACACTTTACAGCGCACCTCTGTATGACATCATCAAAGCCCATGGTCTTAGTTCCATGATATATTATGCAGGTTAGGCGATGACATTTCCTTCTGTCTTGAAGCGCAGTCCACTTAAGCTCTTTAAGAATGGCAGTGATGCTTGTATTTTCCCCGTATGTGTTGGACACAAATCTTGCTGCCCTATTTTGCACTCTTTCTATGCTATTTATGTTCTTCTGTGTGTATGGGTCCCATGAAGCAGAAGCATATTCTAGATGAGGTCTCACTAATGTCATGTACAGCTTTTCCTTGACATGCGGTGTACAGTGGTGGAAATTTCTTATGATGAAGTTCAACACCCTTGTTGCCTTGAAGGTTGCATGTGCGGTCTGCTTGTTCCATCGGAGATCATGTTGAATTTGGACTCCTAGGTACTGGATGTCCTTCTTCTCCTCAAGGTCAACTCCCATCAATGTATACTTTGTAGGTTCTTCCTGCCTCCTACGAGAAATCTTCACATTCTTGCATTTAGATGGATTGAATCTCATGCCCCAGGTTTGTGCCCAGTCAACCAGTTTGTCTAAGTCCTCTTGCAGTTGGAGTTGGTCCTCAGCAGACGTGATGGTGTTGTAGACAAGGCAATCATCAGCAAATAAGCGGACCGTGCTATAAAGTTGAACATACTATATCTCCACTTTACTTAATTGAACCCATCCGCCGTCACACCTCTGCACGCACTCTCAGGTCATCATCCCAACAACTTTTAACTGTCCCTCTTACTAATACTCAGACCTACGGCAATCGACCCTTCGCAAAATCAGCCCCCAAACTTTGGAATACCCTACCATTAGAAATTAGAAAAATACCCTCAATCAATTTATTCAAACAATCTCTGAAGACGTTTCTTTTTGTATGATTTATTTTTGTATATACAGTATGTTTCCTTTATTATGTTTATATTAATTAGATCTTATGCTTGTACTGTATAATTATGTGAAGCGCTTAGAGAATACATTGCGTATTATTAAGCGCTATATAAATCTAATGTATTATTATTATTATTACTCCGGCCGAAATTACTCCGATATTTCTCCCCCTTTTTCTCCTACTGGCAGCGATCATAATGTTGTGCAGACAGCTTCCTCGTCGCGTTGTGTGCATATCTCTCTCGTAAGTGGCGCTATATTTGCCATTGCGGCGGCACTTTTTAACGATTGAATGATACGGCGATAAATAAAGACAACAACAATAACATCCTTATCAGTCACTTGCACGGGATCACATGATACGCATTCAGGAGCTATATGTCACATGATCGCTCATAGCTATGTGTACTCATGCAGCTGCAGGGCTTTGTAGGCTACTTCACTTTTCAGGGCGAGATATATTGGATAGCTCCCATATTTCCCAACTTGTATTCATCAGTATAATTGATTCGCGTGGAGAAGATGAACATTTGTTTTTCATGGACGATGACAGTCTAGTCTCAATACTGTACACTACACGAACTACAGTTCTGAACAAGCTTCACTGCACTGCATGTGCATACTGTGTATGAACTTAAAATTAAAAAATAACGTGAACGCTGAACCTGAAGTTGAACCCTGGGAGCGGGAGCCGAATGCAGTTTGATCAGGAGTCAGGACTCGTGTATTATATCTGCTTGCAGAGCTAGGAGATATATATTTTGGGGCTCTTCTAGCTTCGCTGATATTCAGTTGCTATCCCATTCATTGCATCGCCATTGCTGACTTGCTGCGAACAATTCCATATTGCAACGTTTCCGAACAACCTTGTCCTTGAAAGTTGAAGGCTTGATTTGAGACTGCTGACTGCTATATGCTGTGGAAAACTCAAACCAGTTGCTCACGTGACCAACTGAAGTATATTTTTTTACTTTCAGTTATATTTATTTTGCTAGATCAAACATCAAGTACTTCCATTTTTTGCATTCAAAATGAAGGGTATCATCCGCAGCACCGCTATTGCGCTCGTCATAACTCTCTGCATGGACATCAACTGTGTCCATGGCATCAGCTCTCTACGTGGTGTGTATCACCCACCAAACCAATCTCCACTTCCTGAGTTCCTAACCGTGAAATCTGGAGTTGATCCAGGTTCACCGCTATATCTGACCCCTTATATTGAGTCGGGGAAGATTGAGGAAGGCCGGAAACTGAGCAGAGTTGGTCCACTTGTCGGCGCAGTCTCAGATGTGGAGAGCTACTCGGGATACCTGACGGTTAACAAGACTCACAACAGCAACATGTTCTTCTGGTTTTTCCCCGCCCAGAACAACGAATCGCAAACAGCTCCGGTGTTGCTTTGGTTGCAGGGAGGGCCAGGAGGGTCGTCTCTGTTTGGACTCTTTGCTGAAAATGGTCCCTTTGTCGTTACAAAGGACCTGAAGTTGCTTCCCAGGAAATGGGCATGGACGAATAAGTTTTCCATGCTGTACATCGATAATCCTGTTGGGACTGGTTTCAGTTTTACGGGTAGCGATGCGGGATATGCGAAGAATGAAGAAGATGTCGCGAGGGACTTGTACAGTGGTTTGACGCAGTTCTATCAACTGTTTCCGCAGTACCAGCAGAATGATTTCTATGCCACGGGCGAGTCATACGCAGGAAAGTATGTTCCAGCCATCTCTTACAAGATCCACACAGAGAACCCAAAGGCCAAGGTCCGCATCAATCTACAGGGCATGGCTATTGGAGATGGACTTGTTGATCCTCTATCCATGTTCCCTGGCTACGGAGATCTCCTCTACAATACTGGTCAAGTCAACAACGAAGAGAGAATGGTCGTTGACGCCTACACCACCAAAGGAACGACCTACATCATGCAGAAGCAGTGGGACAGGGCATTCGACCAGTTCGACATCCTCCTGAACGGTGATCTCTGGCCCTACCCTACGTACGTCTACAACGTCACGGGAACGAGTAATTACTACAACTTCATGATGACCACTACTCCAGAAGACATCAATTACTACAACAGATACGTTGTCCAATCAGATGTGAGACGAGCGATTCATGTTGGCACCATGACGTACAACGATGGAGTAGAGGTTGAAACTCATCTGAGAGAAGACGTCTGCCAGAGTGTCATCGACTGGGTCGTCGTCCTGGCCAACAACTACCGGTGCATGTTCTACAGTGGGCAGCTAGACATCATCGTCGGTGCTCCGTTGACCGAGGACTTCCTGCGAACCCTGAAGTGGGAGGGTCTCGATGGATATCTGAAAGCAAAGAAAATCATCTGGAAGGTTACGCCCTCTGACACGGAGGTTGCTGGTTATGTGCGCGTGTACGATGGACTGTACCATGTGATCGTGAGAGGAGGGGGGCACTTGCTGCCCTATGACCAACCAGCGCGAAGCTTTGATATGATTGATAGGTTCATCAACAACAAGCCATTTAATGTGTAGTTACGTTAATTGGATTGTTTAGTGTAATTTGCATACATATACTTTTATTTCTGTACTTTGTGCAGAACTATTATGTAGACTGGTTTATTTCCCTGCCGTTTCTCAACCTAATTTGTTTGTATGCATTCAATTTGAACAAATAAGTCTTTGGTAATGTGATCATCATCATAGCAAGACTATTCTGTGCAATCATCATTCACTATTTAACTGCCAATTTGTTGCAATTAACTTCAGAATGCATGAATATTTGATTCAGAATGTATGTCTGTACACAGTTACCTCTCTGATTGCATAATGTGTGAGTTACATTGTATATCTGGAACTAAATGCAAAACATGCTTGACTTGCAGGGGTGGCATCTAGGTACATTACTTGTTGTAGCATTTTTTTTTTTGAATCTGAAAACTGATTTTAATTCTTCGGATTTGAATGTCCTGTGAACAACAATGAGAAGTGTGAATACTTTGTGTTTTCCCTCATTACTCGGTCATAATATGACGTTCATTTACATTATGGGTTACATTATATATGTGGTAGAGAACAACTTCAGTTGAACAAGGTTACTCATGGATTTGCATTAATCAAAATTTCAAAACCAAATAGAACTTACAAATTACAAACATCCAATTCTTCTATTATTTCAACAATTTGTATGTCTTTCAAATCATTAGCAGCTTGAATTCGCCTGGACACCTCCTTTGAATGTGGTTTGAGCATGTAAAATTGTATATGAACTGCCTTATCAAAGTTACAGTATTTTACTTTCCACTGTAGTTATGTTAATTGGATTGTTTAGTGTAATTTGCATACATATACTTTTATTTCTGTGCTTTGTGCAGAACTATTATGTAGACTGGTTTATTTCCCTGCCGTTTCTCAACCTAATTTGTTCGTATGCATTCAATTTGAACAAATAAGTCTTTGTTAATGTGATCATCATCATAGCAAGACTATTCTATGCAATCATCATTCACTATTTAACTGCCAATTTGTTGCAATTAACTTCAGAATGCATGAATATTTGATTCAGAATGTATGTCTGTACACAGTTACCTCTCTGATTGCATAATGTGTGAGTTACGTTGTATATCTGGAACTAAATGCAAAACATGCTTGACTTGCAGGGGTGGCATCTAGGTACATTACTTGTTGTAGCATTTTTTTTTTTGAATCTGAAAACTGATTTTAATTCTTCGGATTTGAATGTCCTGTGAACAACAATGAGAAGTGTGAATCACTTTGTGTTTTCCCTCATTACTCGGTCATAATATGACGTTCATTTACATTATGGGTTACATTATATATGTGGTAGAGAACAACTTCAATTGACAAGGTTACTCATGGATTTGCATTAATCAAAATTTCAAAACCAAATAGAACTTACAAATTACAAACATCCAATTCTTCTATTATTTCAACAATTTGTATGTCCTTTCAAATCATTAGCAGCTTGAATTTGCCTGGACACCTCCTTTGAATGTGGTTTGAGCATGTAAAATTGTATATGAACTGCCTTATCAAAGTTACAGTATTTCACTTTCCACCGTATACCTATTCCATTTTAAATTGGTGTCAATTTCCTTGTGTCCGCGACAGTATTGTGATGACATAGTCTGTTCTAGTTTAGTGCAAATATTTTTTAGTAGCATTTGCAAACATGACTCCATATATCCAGCTTGTAGCCTGTGTGAAAATTACTGAATTGAACAATAATTTGCTTCTGGGTAAACAATTCTTTGAAACATCATTGTTACATGTACAGTAGACTACATGTGGCGTTGGGTGTATGTTTATTTTTCATTGTCAATCAGAATTGAATTAATATGAACATAATTTGATTTATAAATAACATGTGGTCACAAATCAGGGTAGGAAATACACGGGGGCTGAGGGCGACTTTGCCCCCTAATTTTCAAAGTGACCCCCTAAAATAATAAGTAGGTAGCCCCTAAAATTACCATAGGGTATTATGGGAAATATTTTGTGATATCCATCAGATTGAAAAAGTAGCCCCCTGAAATGAAAAATCAATTCTTTCCTTGTCACAAATATTTTACCAGCTCTGGCAAAAACATTCACATTTTGCAGAAAATTTGCTTTCAAAGTGTAAATTATATACTACATTTTCATATATTATGTATTCAGAGCAAAAATTGAACTGACCTTATTGTGTAATTTTGTCATGATTTTTGTATTTAAATGAAAGCTAATCATATGAGTTCTTTCATTCAGTATTAGAAAAATCTACATTTGATTTTTGCAGAAAAGAGATCGATTTCGCCAGAGCAGATAACATTGTATTGTTCAATAGTGCATCATACATTTGTAGAATGTTACCGACTCCTATATTGTTTGAGGGTAGTGCCTGAAATATATTGGGGTGGATCTGTGGAAAATAACAGTATGTGTCATGCGGGTAAGTAGGTCAAGAGTTGCCTCATTTGATATTAAGAGGAATGTAAGTGTAAATTACTGATTCTTTCTGTGATAAATCTCTGTATTATTTTCATATTGTATGTTAAGATGAATATTTGTAAACCAGCTGTATCTCTAATTTATAGTAAATACAAGATTATAAGGAGCCTAAACTAAGGCATGATAGCCTCATTAATAATTTGATGCGGGGCTTTTTTTTATGTG